>RCUC01168360.1:0-63265 GCA_003697995.1 Taxidea taxus jeffersonii | reverse complement strand
GGGAGAAGCAGGCTTCCTGCTGAGCAGGGAGCCCAATGTGAGGCTCAATCCCATGACCCTGGGATCATGACCTGAGCTGAAGGCAGAGGCTTAACCACCTGAGCCACCCAGGTGCCCCTCTTTCAGTACATTTAATAACACATTTCCCCCTGCTTTTTGAGCAAAAGGCCTCACACTTTTATTTTGCACTGGGCCTGGAAAATCTTGTAGACACATTTCACTATGGCATTGTGGCCGGATGGCTATATACATTTTTGTCTAAACTGGGACACTTCTGAGGGTGAAAGGAAGTGCTGTTAATAATTACACTGGGAAACAGATGTAACCCTGGAGTGTTCGTGGCAAATCAGAATGTGCTGTTCTTCCACATTGCGGGCACATGAAGACAAAGACTTTGAGTTACATGTCTTGTCATAAACAAAAGATTTTGAAATTTGTTACCTGTCTAGGCATTGACCTCAGATAGCCCAGAATCTGAGTCCTGTCTCTAATTTACTAGTTAACTTTGGACACATTCCTAAACTTTTCAAGCCCGTTTTCTTCATCTGTAAAATGGGGAAACAATAGCATTTCTCAAGGTTGATGTAAGATGAGATGTTGGATGCTTGGGCTCTGCCCAGTCCCTTACTTACAGGAGGGCCCTATATATAGTTACTATTATTTCTTCTGATGCTACAGTTGCTGCTACACAGAGGTACCCATACCGGTCAGCCTTAATGTCTAATTTTTGCCTGTATGATATTCCTCTCTACACTTTCTGTCTCTGAGTCTCTTCTTTACTTCTTCCCCTGGTGTTTCCCCTTCTTTTCATGCAGCCCTTCTTCCCATGATAACCTTATTTTTTTTAAGATTTTATTTGTTTACTTGTCAGAGAGAGAGGGAGAGAGAGAGAGAGCACAGCAAGCAGGGTGGGGAGCGGTAGGCAGAGGGAGAAGCAGACTCTCCGCGGAGCAGGGAGCCCAGTGCGGGACTTGAACCCTGGAATCATGACCTGAGCTGAAGGCAGACGCTTAACCAATTGAGCCACCCAGGTGTGCCCTGTGATATTCTTATACATACTCAGTTGACTTAAGACTGTGAGAACACTTTGCAGTTTATAAAACAACAACCACAGTTAGTATGCTATTTTACAGTTTACAGTAAACAATTGCATATTTATTATCTGATTTGGGTTAATATATGTGTCCCTTACTCTTTCAGATGGTGCTCCCTAGAGTTCCAGGGTTCTGTGGTTTGGCTTCAGGGTTCTGTGGTTTGGCCCTCATAGAGGGTGAGCAGGAACTGAATTGGATGGCTTCAGGCTTTCCACTCAACCTCTCCTAGCATAGCCCCGCCTTCTTCGGATTTGTGCCTTTACTAAAGCAGTTAGAAAAGTCTCTTACCTAGGTAATAAACTCCAAGAGAACAGGAGTGGTGCATTTTTCTCTTAGGTACAATTTTCTTGGCCTAAATATAGTGGTGTGTAAATAGCAGGTGCACAGGGAAACAAACAAATCAAACAAAAGCAGACACACAGTTTGAATGAGTCCAAAAACAACTTCCTTCAGTCACGATCTAATTTTTTCCAGGCAAGGATAAATGAATTCAACACATTACATTTAGGTTTGTGCTATCCGGCTGAATTGTGTGACCGTCAGATTCATATGCTGCCATCCTAACCCTCAGTATACAAATAATTACAATGCCCTGTGGGCGAGGTAGTGATAGAGTAAAAAGCAAAGTTGCATGGAGGCATTAAGAGACCCCTTCAGTCTGGGGTCAAGGGAAGTTTTGGGAAAGAGGTGTTGGATAGCTTCTGAGAGATGAGGAGAATATGCCAGACTGGGAAGACAGCTAATTTATTCTTCCGGAAAGAGCAACATGTTCCATGTGACCTTCATATGACATTTTGGGGGTGCTGGCATGACGTTGCATAGGCAATGCTGACAATTCTTTGTTGATGGAAATTGATAAGTTCTATATGCTTTTTGGATACTTTTGGGTATTGGTAGGAGGTGAAGTAAGTTCAGTCTAGTTTGAGAAGGATTGTATATTTAAGAATTCTTTCTTTCTCCCCTTCTTTCTTTCTATTTTTATTATTTATTTGAGAGAGAGAGAATGAGAGAGGAAGAGAGAGAGAGAGAGTATGAAGAGGGAAGAAGCAGACTCCCTGTCGACCAGGAAGCCCGGTGCTGGACTCAATCCTGGGACTCCATGATCATGACCCGAGCTGAAGACAGTCGCTTAACAAACTGAGCCACCCAGATGCCCCAAGAATTCTTTTTAAATTTTTTTAAGATTTTATTTATTTATGTAAAAGAGAGAGTGGGAGAGAGAACATGAGCAGGGGGAGGGACAAAGGGAGAAACAGACCCCCCACTGAACATGACCTGAGCCAAAGGCAGACACTTAACTGAGGCACCCCTATTTGAAGAGTTCTGACTTTAACTAAAAGTAGTAGAAAATCAATTGTGAGGGGACACCTACTGTCTTGTTAGTAATAAACAAGTTTGAGACCTCCAAAGTTGGCACTGGAAAGGGATGTCTTGTGGGATAAAGTTGCCAGGCCAAGATTTCCTGAATCACTGTCTCTGAATTTCACCTTGGGATACCTTCTCTTTGTTTTCTATGTCTACCACCTCTCTGGTCCTCAGCAGTCCATATAAGCACTCAGAGAAGACCTTTCCTTGCTTCTCTTAATCTGAGACATGTTATAATCTTCAAAACACTATTCTTGAGTAGGGAAAAACAGAGGCCAGTAATCCTAGAAACAACGTGAAACACAAACATAGTCCAACTTGTATAATACAGATTTCTGCTCCTAACAAAGTGAGGTTTCAGGGCCCGGAGACTCTGATCTATTTTTATCCTGAGCCCCAAGGTAGCTCCTAACTGACCCCCTGGCTGGGCACTACTCCTGGGCTGACTTGTGAGAGTACTTTGTTTTCTAACCATTAACTTGAACGTGTATATATGAGGATGGCCCAGGACACTGCCCTTAGGATGTACTTGACTTTTGTAGTCAATACACCTTAGTTCATTTATAATTCAGATATTTGGAGTATTAATCATTATGGCCAGAGCCTACTCCTTATACAGAGGGATGTATCTTTAGTCTTATGATTTCATCTGCATAATTATACCTTATTATAATGCCATTGATATAAGAAGAGTATCTACTGAGATTAGCTTTGTTTCTCAGCAAGAGAATTCTGTCAATAGGATTGACGAATAAAGACTGGGGTCTAGTTACCCACTGGGAGCTTCTGCCATTGCATTGGTCCAGGTAAGAAAAGTGGAATGTCTGATTTAAGACAGAAGCAATGAAGAAGATAAACAAAACAAAACAGAATAAAAACCAGACCAAACCACAAACAGGCAAACAGTACCCAACAACTAGGAGACATTCTTGGGTGGAACTTTTGGTATGTGTGCTCATTTGGAAGTGGAGATTTCTGTAGAAGGGAGAACATAGTGTGGAACTTCAGCCTGTAGTTTGAAAACAAGATGGATACAAGGGACAGAATAGCATTGGGAGGAGGAAAAAGGTGCATTTGGTTTTGGACCTGCTAGGATGCAAATTCTGCTGCTGTTGGAAGATAAGAATATGAAAGTTAAGAAAGAATTTGGGGCAAAAATTAGAGTTCTAGAAATTAGCCTATCATATTTTTTGAAATCATCAGGTGGATAAGATGCCCTAAGGGGAAGAACTTGAGGAAAAAAGCCATACAGACCTAGGGTAGGATGTTGGAAAGCCAGCATTTAAAGGATAGAGGAAGAAGTAGACTGCGTTGCTGACTCAGACTGAGCCATCAAAGGTTGAAACAAAGAACCAGGAGAGAGTGATCTCTTGAAATCCAAGGAAGGACCTAGTGCCCAGAAGAAAGTTTTCCTTAGAACTTTTGCGAAGTAGGTGGTGGGAAGACTGAAAAGTCCCCTGGATTTGACAATTAAATGCCTGTCATTGGGCTTTAGTTCAGGAGTATGTGTGAGCAGAAGACTGATGGAGAATGAGCTGAGACCCCAGTGGAAGCTGAGAGGTGAAGACCAATGGAAAAACTATCCAGAGACTTTGGCAATAAATGCAAGGGGAGAAGTAGGTTAGTTACAGAAGCAGGTGATTTTGTCCAGGGATATTTGAGGAACCGCCATGTCACCAGAAGATGAAGATCCTTGGTAAGATTCACTGCCATGAAACACTCACAACAACACATCGTTGCAGACTCTAACTCCAAGAATAAGCTGGCTGTCTCGCGTATTTTTAAAATTCTGCTCCTTCTCTAGTGTAGTGTGTGAGGAACTGCTAGGATGGCCTTTGTGCCTCCTTTTGTACACTCACCAGTGGCCCTGCTGGGACACTAGGGTGAAGTGCATGGTATAGAGCATGGGTTTAGGGAATCTGATGACCTGGGTTAAAGTTCCGGCACTATGTGTAACTTGGGGCAAATTACATAGCCTCTTTATGCTCGGTTTCACATTTGGAAAACACATTTAATCATATCTCACAGGCTGGCCTCAAGTTCAAATCAGCTTCTGTAGGTAAAGTCCTGATCGGTAGTAAGTCTTTCCTCTTTTCCCTTTCTCTTCCTGCCTCACAGAGTCTGGTGGTTGTTGAGGCCACCTAGCCTGCTTCTGGGCCCTTTCTCCTCCAGTCTGGAAGCATACTGGAGGTTTTAATAGATAAGTTTTAATAGAAAGGTCCTGCGGAGGCTGGAGGGGCCTTCAGGAATGCAGGGGAGGTGTGGTCTTAGAGGAGGAGAGGGAGTGGTAAGGGTGTGGGAGATGGGGGTGGGGGTGTGTGCTGTGAAGGGTGCAGAGTAATTTTCCTCTGGGAGAACAAAGGATGCAATGCCCAGGGTTATTTTAGAGGATAGTGGAGTTGGAGGTTTCTATCTGATGACCTTTACTTTTCCATGAAATTGAACTATTGTTTTCTTTGTGTTCAGTTTTGTTTTATTTGTTTTTGCTGAGAGTAAGGCCTATAAAGAACAGTGGTAAAGATTTGAAACATACACTTTCGAGAACAGTAAGGGGAACTGAACTCAGGTATCTGAGGTTGGATGTTTGATTGTCTTTGTGTAATTGTTCTTTTATTTATTTTTATTATTATTTTAAAAGCTTTTATTTATTTGAAAGTGCGGGGGGGAGAGCATGAGCGGAGGGGAGAGAGACAGAGGGAGAGGGAGAAGTAGATTCTTCTGCTGAGCAGGGAGCTCAACGAGGGTGGAGGGGGAACGACTCAATCCTAGGACCCTGGATCATGGGATCATGACCCGAGCCAGAGCCGAAGGCAGAAGATGTTTAACTGAATGAACCACCCAAGCGCCCCATACGTATTCTTTTAAAAATGACTTTCTTAATGCAACATATAAATTTAAAAGTCAAAATAGAGAAGTGGCTTCTCCTGATTTCTTATATTATGACTAGGTTCAAATCTTGGAAATAATGACATAATCATTTTTTTAAACCATGACACAAATGGTGTAGAACTTCTATGTTATTACATTTAATGTACACAGCAATTACTGTGCACACTCTTTAAAAATAAACATTGATTTATCTGACAACATTTTGATAACATTACATTTTTTCTCAGTACTGTCTTTTAGCATTGTTCTGTCTCTTATTATATACCTGTTTATACTTTAATTCCAAATAAAATTGTTATGTTTGAGTTTTGAGTACATTTAGTTTGACTTAAAAGTAGTTGTTTTTATTTACATGAATTCTTTAAAATTCTCATTTATAATATTTACTTTTCATAATAGATGAATTTTTATTCTCAGGGTATTGTAATTGCATTAGCTATATTAAAACCAAGACTTCTTTGACTTATTATATTATTGCCTCAAACAATAACAAATTCAAAAACACCCCTTAATAAGTGCTTCTTTGCTTAAAACTATGGTTGGGTCACTTTTCAAATGGTGTTGAGATATATTCATTCAAATCCTGGGACATCTTATAAAAACTTTTTTTTCAATATTTTCCCATTCTTATGAACAACCATTGAATTTTATCCAAGAATTCAATGATTGTAATTTTAAGAAAATTGATGTTAGGTTGAGGTTATGGTTTTTAAACATTTCTAGTTAGTATAGATGACTTCAGACTTTGATTCCATGCATAAATTTGTAGTATTCTAGCCTTACCACATAGCTAAGCATATTGTACAAAAAAGGACCTGTGTTGTTGGAGAATAGCTAAGCCAAGGACATTATGTTCTGTCATCAATGTGAAATGAGTATTTTCCATTAAAAGACAATCTCTTCACTTGGAAAGGTTAAATGGTATAATACTTAAGAAATTACGGCATCTGGTTAAATTTAGAATACTGACATAAAAATATTTTCTGGGTTAATAGCAAAAATACAGTAATATAGAATATGAATGAATAAACATTTTTATTTATTTTTTAAGATTTTTAAAAATTTATTTATTTGACAGAGATCACAATTAGGCAGAGAGGCAGGCAGAGAGAGAGGAGGAAGCAGGCTCCCTGCTGAGCAGAGAGCCTGATGTGGGACTGGATCCCAGGACCCTGAGATCTTGACCTGAGCTGAAGGCAGAGGCTTTAACCCACTGAGCCACCCAGGGGTGCCCACATTTTTATTTATTTTAAAGCTTTGTTTCTCTGGGAGAGCCGGGTAAGAGTTGATATCTGTGTTTGACTTTGCTTTGCTACTTTTGTTATTTTAATTATCTATTTAAGTTGTCTTCTTGACAGTAGAAGAGGTTTTATAGATGGTGACACATTTTCAGTGATTGTGCAAGAAATGCAGATGCTTTCCTTTGATGCCTTGTAATGCTTCACCTTGGCCTCGCTTTCATGCTCCTTTGGTTTCTAGTTCTTTTCTTGTTTGAGATTATTGCCCCAAAGAAAGAAATCTTAGGATTCCAGAAATAACATCTCCCGTTCCAAATTTTTTTTTCTGTCAGTAGCACTTGGGGGAGAGCTATGGAAAGACATTTTATCACCTAGATGTTAGTCCCATACTTGCATATTCCAAGATTGCTTTAATAATTCATTATTTCCTCAGAACTGAAATTATGGAAGCAAAGGCAATTTTCATTTTCTACACTGTGTATCTGTGTGTTGGATTTTGTGTGACTTTAATATATTTTTATATGTTATATGGGAATATTTTTGTATTCTTATATTTATTCTACTAAAAATTTTTGAATATTTTAAACACTTTATCCCAGTTTTCTAGTACCTCTTGAATAATGAGATGTCTGACAGAGATTTCTAATTGCTCTCAATGTCTAATATTCTTTTCTTCCATAGTGATAAAAGTTTTAGCTCAGGACATGATTATCTAACTTAAGATTGCATGTCTCAGCTTCCCTTGCAGTTAAGTGTGGGCCTGTGAATAGGGTCTGGGCAGTGGGATGTGAGCAGAAGTGGCATGGGTAACTTCCAAGGTGTACCTTTATAATGAAGGAGTATGCACTCTCTCCCTTCTCCCTGGGTAGTGTGAGGATGTGATGGTAGGAAATGAGGTAGCCATTTTGGACAATTATTGCATTGAAATGAAGTCACATATTGAGGATAACAGAACAACAAAACAGAAAGAGTCCATTTCTTTATTAAAGCACTCTAACTAGTATCCTATCAAAAATGGGCCTGTAAAAATAAGTCAGTATTTACTTAACTTTGTCCTAACATCATCTTTTTTGACGTTTTTACATCATGCTTCCAATTTTTCACTGATTTATGCAAATTACTAATGAATTGGCAAACTTTAATCTATTTTTCTGCCTTTGTCTTAACTGAGTAATCCTAACGTTTTAAATTTATTTCTAGCTTTTCTTTAATGAAAGCTCACCAGTGATTTCCCTGGATTACACTAAAACTACACTCTCTTTTGCTCTTGGTAAACTTTCTTTTTTTGTTGTTGTTAGAAAAAGAACAGTATTATTTTTAACCTATGCTTCTATAATTTTTTTCCTGAAGACCAGAATTTGTATGTTTGTTATGTATATTTCAAAGAACATTTGTTCAGCTGCTTTCACTGAGGTTAAACAACAGTAGTTTAAACAACACGGATTGTTTGTGACTATGAAAGCTGTATGTAAGCAACATGGCTTTTTTTGTGTGTGTTCTGTCTTGGAGCTCTGGTTATTTAATTTTTCAATTCAATTGCCTAACAGTATTTCAGAGGAGTAAGCAGCTCGGCTCTATCAGGTCATTGAGTCTCCCGTTCTTCCTATCTTATTGCTCCACCATCCCCTAGGACCAATTAAATCAAAGTCTGTAGGAGAGAGAGCCAGGCATCAGTATTTTATATAGTTTTTCCAGGTGGTTCCAATGTGCAGAAGGTTGGAGAACCAGTATACGAGGGTCTTCATGTCCATATGGTCGAAGATGGCTTACAGACCCCTTTCTCATTTCAGCTCTAAGGGGACAGAGGCAAATTCCACACATCACTTTCACTCTCATCCCCTTGGCCAGAACATCATTACATGGCTAAACCAGCTGCAAGGGAGACTGGAAATGTGCTATCTAGTTGGGTAGCCATGGTACAGCCGAAATTGGGGGAGTTCTGCACTAATATAAAGAAGTAGAAAATAAATATTGAGGAGCAAGGTGTTATTTCTGCCACACTTTAGGCAAGTGAAAACTTAGGATTAGTTTTTTTTTTTTTTTTTAAGATTTTATTTATTTATTTGACAGAAACACAGCGAGAGAGGGAACACAAGCAGGAGGTATGGGAGAGGGAGAGGCAGGCTTCCAGCTGAGCAGGGAGCCCAATGTGGGGCTCAATCCTAGGACCCTGGGATCATGACCTGAGCCGAAGGTAGATGCTTAATGACTGAGCCACCCAGGCGCCCCTAGGCTTGGATCTCAGAAAATCATTTATATTAATTCTTGGGTTCCTTTACTGTAAGAATCTGTTCTACTTAACATATAATTTAGATTATTTCCCCCTAAACTAATATATTCTTGTCCACGTAGAAATCTATCTAATATTTATCTATCTCTTCACATATGTTTGTAAGAGCTACATAAAGGGTTTTTTTTTGTTTGTTTGTTTGGTTGGTTTTCTTGGTTTTTATTTTTATTATTTTTTTTTTTTTCCCCATTGGTTTTCGCTACGGGAAGAGTGAAGAGCGGATTTGGAAATTTTGTGTAATTAAACTTTTTTTTTTCCCCGAAGTCTCAAACAAATGATAAAACAGTCCCAGGAAAATATGGAAATCATTTAATATGTCTTTTTTGTATGTCAGGCACTGGATATTCATGTATAACTCACAACTCACAACTCCTTTCAAGGCTTGTATCATTGTAACAAATACCTAAGTATACTCTGGTTCGTTCCTCAGTGGGAGAGGGGGGGATTCTGAGCCGATCAATTGTGCAGCTATTCCCAGAGTTTCTGCTGGTGATTTAGGCATTTCTGGCCCAGGCATTTCTAGATTGTGGGAGCACTGTGATTAATCAGGACTCGGAAAACCAGGGTAGATGTTGGGATCAGGGCGCAGAACTTGTTGACTCCGGAAGTACACAGAAGCTAGAAGTCAGGAAGGAAAGTACTTCATTTCAGGCAAAAGGAACAAGAGCAAAGGAGCAACAAGAATCTCATGGTCGATCCAAGACAGGGGTCAGAGCCAGGCAAGCACTCAGGAGCCAACAATTACCCAGAAGTCAAGAGTTTCCAGGACAGAAATGAGGAAATGCAATGAATCATTTAAAAATAGACAACCTTAGTTCTACTGTTGGATATCTGTTAGTGTACGTCATTGCTAAGGGTGATTTCTGTGTGGATCATTTTGGATCTCTATGTGCTTATTTACTTACTACTTACTCTTGGTTTTATGTGTTGAACGTAGCTCATGTGTATCCTCTATATGATTAAATCATATGCTATTCGAAGCAAGGATTAAATACACACACGCACATGCACACACAGACACACATCCTCACTCTTCAAAATGTATGTATTGTTCAGCATTCAGTGGATATTGTATAATTAGCATTGGTAGAAAGCATTAATGTAATTAAAACACAGAGAAAGTGAACTGTAATTCAGATGATTGTTATTCCTGGAAGTGCTCTATTTGCCAAGAAGACTTCTTTTGATGGGATAGATGAGGGAGAGGAACAGGCATTGTGGTAGTCCCAGAATGACATTTGATAAATGAGCAATGTTATATAGGCGGGCCATTTTCCTTAGCTTCCAGCAAGGACAGTTAGCACAGCTGTGTAATCTTAGAGTACAGAAGGGAATCATGCTATGGTAGATGAATATAGCTTTCAAGTAAAATATGAGAAGTTGATGTTTCTCATGTATATTTTGAATAATAATTCTCACATATTAATTGTACCTTCTCTGTATGGTGAAATTTTCTGAGGATAGCAAATATTTTTTGGGCTTTAGGGTTATTTTTTAAAAATTATTTTATATTTAAAATTGATTTAATTATAAGGAATTTAATGAGTTAGATTATCAGAAAATTTGAAAGTTTAGTTGATAACTTCAATAGATTCTTAATTTTAAACATTCACATTTTTATAGTTGAGTATTTGGGTCAGATTCAACTTTAATGGCATCAGAAAAATATAAGCAAACCTAAATGAGAGGTCCAGGAAGTCAGCCAGGATATTTGAATAAAATCTTAAAAAAGAAAAAGTCTGCTAACTAGATTTAAAGAGAAAATTGTAGCTTTACTATATTGTATTATATATTCTATCTATAAACTATTTCTTTTCCAGCTTGTCAGAATTAAAGTTCCAATTATTCTGTGATATTCTAGAATTTTCTTTTCTAGAATTTAATTTTTGCCAAGTGAAATCTGTAGTAATTTTGAAATAAGTAAAGACAGAACTAAGCAATCAGTAAAAAAAAACAAACAAAAAACTATGGAATGGAATTGGAGTGATTTTTTAATTTATTTCAAAACCAACTTACATGTGAAAAACCTTTTAACAGTGCAATTTATGTCTCAGATCAATTTAAAAAATATCTCTTTTATACTAGGCCTCATGATTTAGTCTCTTCAATAATTGTTTTAAAAACATAAGGTTCAGGGGCTCCTGGGTGGCTCAGTGGGTTAAAGCCTCTGCCTTCAGCTCAGGTCATGATCTCAGGGTCCTGGGATCAAGCCCCGAATTGAGCTCTCTGCTCAGCAGGGAGCCTGCTTCCTCCCTCTCTGCCTGCCTCTTTGCCTACTTTGTGATCTCTGTCTGTCAAATAAATAATTAAAATCTTTAAAAAAACCAAAAAACCCATAAGGTTCAGGTATTTTGATTCTTTTTTGTTTTTTTAAAAGATTTTATTTATTTATTTGACAGAGAGAGGCCCAGGGAGAGAAACAGGGAGATGCTTCATGACTGAGCCACCCAGGAACCCCTGATTCCTTTTTTAAAGACTTTTTTATTTATTTGAGAGAGGGAGAGAGAGAATCTTAAGCAGACTCCCCACAGAGCACAGAGCCTGATTCCCGGATTGATGGAGACCACCCCCGCCAAAATGAAGAGTCAGATGCCTAAGTGAAAGAGCCACCCAGGCACCCCCAGATATATTTTTTAAGATTTTATTTATCCATCTGAGAGCGAGAGAAAGCGAGAGAGGGAGAGAGCATGAGCAGGGTGAGGAGCAGAGAGAGAAGCAGACTCCCAGCTGAGCAGGGAGCCCCATGTGGGGCTTGATCCTGGGACTCCAGAGTCATGACCTGAGCCGAAGGTAGACACTTAACTGACTGAGCCACCCAGGCACACCAATTTTGATTCTTAATATTCCAGGGCATATTCATTGAGCATGTATTGCATGCCAATCTCTGTTCTAGGCTGGGAGGAGGAGTTAAAAATCCCCTGTTTCATGGAGCTCTCTTTCTAAAACAGTAGATACCAGATAAATGAGTAAAATATTTGGTATATTAGCTAGTTGAAATGGCAATGAGAATGAGTGAAGCAGATGGAGAATAAAAATCTGTGTATGTTTTTACATTTTATATAGGTTGGAAAGGCAGAAAGTCACTCCTTTCTGCAAGGCTCTAAGAATATTTAAAAATAACTTTTTTATTTTTATTTTCTTACACTCTTAACTCAGGCAGTACCTAAGAGGAAAGTGCTACTCAGGTCTCTTATTCAGCTCTTCAGTATAATTATAATTTAGAGATGAAATTAAACCCAGATATACATTGCTAATAAATTTAATGGAACAGATTAGCAATAGCTTTAGTGAGTGTAAGACTTAAGGCTTTAACCAGTTAATTCTTTAGCTGTCATTTCTCAGTACACTAACTTTAATAGAGTAGGCACATGTTTTTTTGGAGGTTCGGCAAACTAACAATATATGCTTCCTCACTCTGTCACTGTTACATGCTTATCAATACGGTTTCACATCTCGGCAGCTTTGTGTCTAGTGGGAATTGCAGCCAGGGTTAGAATCCATCACTGGTGGGAACCAGCAGGCTGAGCAGTGCACCACCTCGGAGAAGTTTCTGCTGGAAATGAAGTGTCTTTCAGCCATGAGTGGACTGAAGCATTAAGCAACGAGGATAGGAGTGACAGGTTGGGGATCCTGAAGGTGCAGCAGGATCTCAAGCCAGTTTTATAACTATTACCTTAGACAATCCCAGATGAGTTGAAAGCTAAGGTATGGAATGCTCTCTTATGTTTTATCCATTAAGGTCTTCCCCTGAGAGGAAAAAGGAAGGGTAAGGAGTGTACCTTGCAACCCCTCTCCACTCCTTGTTCTGATAGTATTAGCTCCCTTATGGCCCTATAGAAGTGACTCCCTGGAGAAGTGTGGACAGCTGGAGGCAGCCCCTCTGTGGCCTATAAAGTGTTATTGGGAGCCACAGCCAGAGACTGTGGGGGAGGGGAAGGGTCACTTCAGGACTGTGGAAAACACTCCCTTTCCCCTCAGCATCCTGAGGCCTTGTTTCTTGCGTTATTGTAATAGAGTCTGGGAGCTTGGATTCTGATGCTGAAATTTTTTTCCAGATTAGTTCTATAAATGATATATATATATATATATATATATATATATATATATATATTTAATTTATTTATTTGACACAGAGAGAGAGAGATCACAAGTAGGCAGAGAGGCAGGTAGAGAGAGAGGGGAAGTAGGCTCCCCGCTGAGCAGAGAGCCGGACGCGGGGCTCCATCCCAGGACCCTGAGATCACGACCCGAGCTGAAGGCAGAGGCTTAACCCACTGAGCCACCCAGGCGCCCTATAAATGATATTTTTTAAGCAACCTTTTGTGGAGTTTCATTCTTTAGTTCACTGAATTTGTAGCACAAAGGAACGGAAAGAGGTTTATTGCTATCGTCATTACCAACTTCAGAATAGAAATTGGTGAGTAATTATACTCACATTAGATTTTAAAAAAGTATAACTGAGGGAAAGGGATTCAGCTGGCTGTATTTTTTGATAAGGTTGTGTGTTTTCCTCTCCCGTTTCTCTTCAGAGACCATTCTATGGCTAATACATCATAAACGTGAAAAGGAAGTACAAACACAATTACCACAGAAAGTCAAAATCTCCTCCATTCACTTCTCTATGCTGTTTGTGACTTGTCTGCCTGATTGTTTCAAAGTAAGAAAAAGCTTGGGATTCTTATCTATCCTTATCAGTGGCACTGGTTTTGAGTGTGTGGTGTGATTCTGACAAAACTGGGACAAAATCAACCTTCATGCTAGCAGCCATTGTACCAAACTAATCACAAGAATGTGTACTGAATATATGCAGTGAGCTTTAAAGGCAAGTACATTTGTCTAATGAGATAATGCAAGATACAATGCAAGGAGGGAGATCAGATATAGAATGAACATTCCATTAACTCTGTAACAAAATGTTCAGTGCCATCAGTAGCTCTTCCATGGGGCTTTGAGATTTTCTGCTCCACTCTGCTCAGTTTCTTAGTCCTCATCCAGTCCTGAAGCCCCCAGAGGAGGAGCTGAGGGCTGATGGGGCTCCTTAATCAAGAGTACAGTGAATGTGGGTGAAGTGATCCCTGGGAAGCAAGGCTGGGTTTAGAATTTGGTCTAAGATAACATCTGGACATTTCAGAGACCACAAAAGGAGCTGGGGTCAAGGGTTAACATATCTGAGGTCTGCAGTTTGTGACACAGAGCCAAGGAGCAGCTTGGGGGGATTTCTGCCATCTTTTACACTTGAGAAATGTAGCCCCTCTGGTCTAGTCATCCCCTCTCCCCTTCACTTTCAGGTTCCTCTAGCAGACAGTTTTCCTAGACTGACCAGGTAGCTTTGAGTATGGGCTTTAGGCTTATGGTAACTTCTGAGGGGTGGGTAATCCCATAGTAATAAAGATTAAGATCAATATTTATAATCCAAGATGAGGTAGATTTTGACTGCTTTCATTAAACTTATTTCGTTAGATGGTTAGAATAATCATTTAAGCCATTTGGTTCATAGTTACTCCCTTAATGCATTTTTTTTCACCTAGAAAAGTTTTATGATTCCTGTATAATTTTGAAGAATATTTATCAGACTTGAAGAACTTCCCTGATAACTCGAGTCTGGTCTTATCGACAAACTGTGCCATTTGGAAAAGCTTGAAAACTTTCCTGACTACTTATTTGAAGTTTGCTGTTTATTTTGATCGGCAGGTTCACTTGGCTACCCCTGTGGAAATGTTAGAAGGGTCTTCTTTCAGTTCATTTTTGGTCCCAGGTAGACACAGATGAAGTGAGTTCCTCCAAACAAAAGCAACAGAGTTAGAGAATCTGCCTATCATCTGAGCCAGCCTTGTCTTAAGATCTTATAATTCAAGTTTCTATAGCTTGATTTGTTCTAATTCCCAGGACCTGAAATATTTCTTCTCCTTGATAATTTATACTGTTGCTATAATTTGTTTAGAAATTCAGGAAGTATGGAAGAAAAGTTAAGAGAGAAATCAGTTATCTCTATTTTGGGAAACCAAAGACCAAAGTGGTTTTATTAACTTGATGTTGTATGTTTGAGTACCAGTTGTTGAGAGGTTAAGGTCTTTTTCACGGAGTCATAATCTCTGAATTTCACATAAAACAACATAAGGTCCAGATACAACTTAGTTTCAAACTGCCACCCCAAACTAAAAACAAAAATGAATAAAAAAACTCAAACCCCAAAACCTCAAATGAGAGCTATTCCTATTCACATGAAGAAATACTGTAATAATCATCAGCCTTTCAACAACATGGGATTAATTATCCCAGTAAAAAGAACAATACTCCTAATCTATTTTCACGCTTCTATGTCTCTGATGGAACCAATTTACAAATAAAGGCTGACATTTTACTTTGCAGTTCTCAGCCCTGCCAATCCCCTGCGGCAATTACACTGGCCTGCCAGTTTGGGAAAATACACTAAAAATAACTCGGAGTTAAGAGTTCTCACACTAGTAGCTATAAACTCATGTTTTCTCGATCAAGAGGTAATCCTCTTTTGATTTCAGAGTAAGTAAGAAATGCGAAATGCTTCAAGAGAAGATCATTCCCCTCTTCTAAGATTGGGACACAAGGATCCTCAGAACCTGCTAGACTAGAGCCTGGAGGGTCAGGACAGAGATCAATGGTGCAGGGCTCCCTTCCTCCACCTGCTGACATAGTAGAGTTTGCATGTCTGAAGCATGTATCAGTTACATTCTTATACTAATTTACCTAATGTGAACAGATTCTTCTTCATCTGTCATGCTAGTGCCAAAGAGGAAAGGCCTATGGTTTTTGAGTAGATTATACTTTTGATGGAAATTGCTGGAAAGACTGTCTCATTCTATGGTTTTGTTTTTGTAGAACAGTGATTAAAGTGGTCTGACCAAAGGATTGCTGTAGGGGAGTTGTGGGTGGTCAAGGTAGCCTAGGGTCGGATGGTTGATGGCCTTGAATGCCAGATTAGTTTAGAACTAGTGGTAGACAGTGGAGAGGTGGGAAGTTTTTTGAGCAGAAGTCACAGAATTGAGCCTTGATTCAGGAAGAGTCCTCTGGCAGAAAGTCTTTTAGCAATAGATTGTAGGAATGGCTTCATTGGGCACAAGGTGAGAGTGGAAGAGACCAAAAAAGATTAAATGAGTGGAGAATATGATGAGGCCCCTACTCCAGACCACCCTAATTAGAATCTTGGGATGGGGAGAGAGAGTGCAGAGTCAAGAATTAGTATTTTTAAAAGGCTCCCTAGCTGATCTGAATGTGTAGGCAAGGTTGAAAAATACAAGGAAATGAATAAAATAGTATTAACATATATATCAATTAGGGATTGAGTTGAATAATGTTTTTCTAATATGCAGCTAAAAAGTTGATCAGTGTGGTTTAAGTTTAAGTTAAGTATATCTTTCTTTAAAGATTATTTATTTATTTATTTGACAGACAGAGATCACAAGTAAGTAGGCAGAGAGGCAGGCAGAGAGAGGGGAAGGGAAGCAGGCTCCCTGCTGAGCAGAGAGCCTGATGTGGGGCTCGATCCCAGGACCCTGGGATCATGACCTGAGCTGAAGGCAGAGGCTTTAACCCACTGAGCCACCCAGGCGCCCCGAGGGCATTCTTTCTTGAAAAGAGAGAGAGCTCTGAGTTGACAGAGGCAAGATGTTGAGTTGAGGACTGGTATGCATTATGGAGTAGTTTAAAACCACCAGCAGAAAGACATTATTGCATTAGCCAAAATGATCAGAAATGGGGTAGAATGATCACAATCATGACCCAGAACAAGCTTTTTTCTGAGTTGAATCTGTTTAGGAATTTCGTTTCTCATTTTTCATGCTTTGATCTATTTATCCAGATATATGAAGCTCTGGGAGAGAAAAAGGAGTTTTTTGTTTGTTTGTTTTAAGTTTAAAGTACTATGCAGTGGGATAGTTAAATTGACTACCTGGTACAATGAGATCTGACTTCTGGCCCTTCCACTGCTTATTAGGAAAAGGGAGAAAGTAATTGATATGTGCCAACTAATTCCCATATGATGGGAATTTATATACATTATCATTAACCTGCCCAATAGTCCTGTGACGTAGGGATTAACCTCCCAGTTTTATAGGAAATAAAAGGAGGCTTGAGCTTTCAAGAGAGCACACACCTGCTCTTGCTCTCAAGCCTGTGCTATTTCTTGTTATCTGTCCTGTCTCAGCCGACATGAGAAACAGTGGAGATAAACCGTGAGTGTGAAGGTTAGTATTATTATTGTCATTTTCAGGTATTATAGAGATAACCCAGATGGATGGCTCATTCGAGGTTGTGTGAAAGTAAATGACAAAGGAGAAGATGTGCAGAAGAAAGCAGAGTTCATGACCATACCCCAAGAACAGAAAGCAGGTTTAGGTTGAAGACGCAAGTAAATTCACTTCACTCTCCTCGTATTTACTTTTGAACCCAACCCTATGGGCTTTTATTTCATCACTCCATCAAATATATATTTGTCCAAGTCACCAGTGCTATCCATGTTGCTAAATCCAGTGGCCATTGGCCAGTTTCTCAGTCCTCTTTTTGCTTGACCTAAAGGAATGTTGATCTTCTCATTGAAACACTTCTTTCCAGGACAGTATATCTTGACTTTGTTCCTGACTCTGTGCTCCACTATCTCAGTGTCCTTTGCTGGTTGCTTATCTTCTCCATGATATGTAGCTGTTAGAGCCACATGGTATTTATCCTAGAGACACAGGATTCATTGCTCTGACCATTTTTCTTCTCTACGTACATTTATTCCTTTGGTGGTCACCCTGAACTCCAGTCTTGAATGTCTGTGTCTGTCCATGGATGTATAATACATGTCTCAAACTTAACATGGCCCAAATCAAACTGCTTAACACCTCCCCTCATCTCATTCTACTTTCTCCCAGCCAAACCTCATCTTTCTGAGATCTTACTCTTGTCAGTAAACAACTTAATCTTTTCTCATTGATCACATTTAATAGTGGCAAATCCTTTTAGCTCTATTAAAAAAAAAATCCAGACTTTACATACGTTCATGATAAAAACTCTCAGCAAAGTAGGCTTAGAGGGAACATACCTCAACATAATAAAGGCCATATGTGAAAAACCCACAGCTAACATCATTCTTAATGGGGAAAAACTGAGAGCTTTTCCCCTAAGGTCAGGAACAAGACAAGGATGTTCACTTTCACCACTTTTATTCAACATAGTACTATAAGTCCTAGCCACAGCAATCAGACAACAAGAAGAAATAAAAGGCATCCAAATTGGTAAGGAAGAAGTATAGCTTTCACTATTTGCAGATGGCACGATATTATATAGAAAGCTCTAAAGACTCCGACAAAAAACTGCTAGAATGAATAAGTGAATTCCATAAAGTTGCAGGATATAAATCAAAGTACAGAAATCTGTTGCATTTCTATACTGAAGCAACTGAAAGAGAAGTCAAGAAAACAATTCCATTTACAATTGCACCAAAAATAATAAGGTACCTAGTAATAAACCTAGACAGAGAGGTGAAAGACCTATACCCTAAAAACTGTAAAACACTGATGAAAGAAATTGAAGATGACACAAAGATATGGAAAGGCAGTTCATCCTCATGGATTAGAACAAATACATTAAAATGTCTATGCTACCCAAAGCAATCTACACATTTAATGTAATCTCTAGCAAAATACTAACAGCATTTTTCAATAAGGTAGAACAAACAATTCTAAAATTTTTATGGAACCACAAGACTTTGAATAGTCCAAGCAATCATGAAAATGTGAAACAAAGCTGGAGGTATCATAATTCCAGATTTCAACTTATTTAAAAAGCTTATGTCATCAAAACAGTATGGTACTGGCACAAAAAAATGGACACAGATCAGTGGAACAGAATGGAAAGCCCAGAAATCCATCTATGACAAAGGAGGCAACAATGTGCAATAGGGAAAAGTCTCTACAACAAATGGTGTTGGGAAAACTGGACAGCTACATGCAAAAGAATGGAATTGGACCACTCTTTTTTTTAAAGATTTTATTTATTTATTTGACAGAGAGAAACAGAGATCACAAGTAGGCAGAGAGGCAGGCAGAGAGGGAGGGGGAAGCAGGCTCCCTGCTGAGCAGAGATCCTGACATGGGGCTCTATCCCAGGACCCTGAGATCTCAGGACCCAGGACTTGAGCTGAAGGCAGAGGCTTAACCCACTGAGCCACTCAGGTGCCCCTGGACCACTTTTTGATACCATACCCAAAAATAAACTAAAAGTTGAGGAAAGACCTTATTTGTAAGGTCTGAAACCATAAAAATCCTAGAAGAGAACACAGGCAATAATTTCTCTGACATTGGCCATAGCAACTTTTTTTCTAAGTATGTCTCCCAAGGCAAGGCAAACAAAAGCAAAAATAAATTAGTGGGACTTAATCAAAATAAAATGCATCTGATTAAAGAGGGTGCGTATTGCATGGAGCACTGGGTGTGGTGCATAAACAATGAATCTTGGAACACTGAAGAAAAATATAAAAAAGTAAAATCCATGCACAGAAAAATAAAGGTCTATCACTGCTGTGGGTTATTTTTCAAAATACAATGGAAGATATAAATGTGACTTCAAAGTGAAAAGATCCAACAATGTGTTAAACTACTGTAAAATCACAAAAATAAGTATAAAGTCTACTGTGAAAAGAATGATATTCTTTAAACTCTTTTAAAAAAATAAAATGCATCTGCACAGCAAAGGAAAAATAAAACTAAAAGACAACATACTGAATGGAAAGAGATATTTGCAAATGACATATCTGATAAAGGCTTAGTATCCAAAATGTATTAAGAACTATACAACTCAACACTAAAACCCAAATAATCCAATTAGAAATGGGCAGAAGACAGGAACAGACATTTCTCTAAAGAAGATATCCAAAAGGCCAACAGACATATGAAAAAATGTCCAACATCACTATTCATCAGGGAAATGCAAATTAAAATCAGAATGGGATATTACCTCAGACCTTTTAGAATGGCTAACATCAAAAACAGAAGAAACAGCAGGTGTTGGTAAGGATGTGGAGAAAAAGGAAACTTCTTGCACTATTGGTAGGAATGTAGGTGCTGCAGGGACTGTGGAAAACTGTATGGTGGTTCCTCAAAAAGTTAAAAATAGAACTACCCTATGATTCAGCAATCACACTACTGAGTATTTACCCAAAGAACAGAAAAACACTAATTCAAAGAATACATGTACCCCTATGTTTAGAGCAGCATTGTTTACCAATGCCAGGATATGGAAGCAGCCCAAGTGTCTATTGGTGGATGAATGGATAAAGAAAAAGTGGTATATGTACACACACACACACACACACACAGGAATATTTCTCAGCCATAAAAAAAAAATTAAATCTTGCCATTTGCAAAGACATGTATGGAGATAGAGAGTATTAATGCTAAACAAAATATGTCAGGGAAGGACAAATACTGTATGATTTCACTCACATGTGAAATTTAAGAAACAAATGATCAAAAGGGGCTAAAAAAAGAAATAGAGACAAACCAAGAAATAGACATCACTATGGAGAACAAACTCTTGGTTATCAGAGGGGAGGTGGTGGGGGGTGATGGGTGAAACAGGTGATGGGGATTAAGGAGTGCAATTGCTGTGATGAGCACTGGGTGATGTAAGAAGTTGCTTTTTTTCTTTTTTTTGAGATTTTATTTATTTATAGGACAGAGAAAGAGAGAGAACATAAGCAGGGGCAGTGACAGAGGGAGAGGGAGAAGCAGGACACCCCCCTCCACTGCACAGCAGGGAGCCCAAAGCAGGGCTCAATCCCAAGACCCTGGGATCATGACCTGAATTGAAGGCAGATGCTTAACCAACTGAGCCACCTAGGCGCCCTGACATATAAGTGTTGAATCACTAGAGTGGACAGACACCTAAAAGTAATATAATACTGTATGTTAACTAATTGGAATTAAAATTAAGACTTCAAAAAAATGCAAACTTTAATTTGAAAATTTAAATTCAAATTTTTCACTACCTCTGTCCGCTGCTGTTATCCTACCACAGCAGCTTCCTGCTTAGTTTCCCTGGGTCACTACAACCAGGGTAGTTGGGGTAATTCTTTGTGAGCATGTCAAATCATTTCACTTTTTTGGTTTAAGCCCTCCAAATATTTTTCATCTCCTTCAGAGCAAAAGCCAAGGTCCCTCTAATGACCTGTGAGACCTTGTGATCTGCAATCTTCTCTGTTACGTCTCAGTCTCATTTCCTGCTATTCTTCCAACTTGCTTTCCTCTGATCACAGTTACCCCTTTGCTGATCCTCAACAATGCTGGGCATGCTCCTGCCTCAGGAACTTTGCACTATTGTTCCCTTGGCTTGGAATGCTGTCCCCCCAGTTACTCTCATGGCCAGGTCCTTTGCTTTCTTCAGATCTTTGCTCAGATGTTGCTTCTCAGTGAGGCCCACACTGACCACTGTATACCAGGTTGTATCTCTTCCCTTTTCAACCCAACACTCCTCATCCACCTCTACTGCTTTAATTTCTCTAAAGCACCTGCTGACCTATTAAATGCCTCAGTTATCTTGTTTGTTATCTCTGCTTCTTCTCCCATTAGGAAGCGAACTCATTAGGAAAGGAAGGAGATCTATGACTGCTTGCTTATGGCTATTCGCACAACCTCTAAAACAATGCTTAGCACATAGTAGGTGTTCAGAAATGTGATTTGAATCTATTGGTGTGACTCATACTCAATATCATAGTAAGACATATATATATATGTATATATATGTGTGTATATTTATATATGTATATATATATTTAAACCTTTGTTAAGAAAAGTTCTTAAAACACACAATGCATTGGAAAGGTATTAGAAATCTAGTAAATGGTTACAAATTTGAGTCTGATCTATAAATGCTAAGAGTTTAACAAAGTAGATATTGATAATAAAATGGATGATGAGAAGGGATACACTGACAAAATTAACTCATAAAACTAAGAGGCAAGTAAACATTGAAGAAGAAGCTAAAGAGAAATGAAATTAGCTAGGAGACTGCATTTATAAGGAGATGTCATTCAGTGATTACCCAATAATACTTTTTAAAATTACTGAGAAATACTGTAGTGGAAAAGATACTGATAAACTCTCGATTTGTCTTAGAAAGCAGTCAACTAATTATTTTCCATGTGTTTGAGCAGTATAATAAGACAACAGTGATTAGTGGAAAGTACTTTTGGTGTGGGAAAGGAAGTATACTACTTTGGGAAATAAGGGTGTTGTAGAAATTGATATTTTAAAGTCTTAAGAGGATTCCCATAGGGGGCTGATATATTTTCTAAAGTCCTTTGTTGTGATGAGATATGGAAGGTTATTTTTTAAGTACCAATTTGTGAACAAAAGCATATGTGTGCCAAGGGAGATTTGAAATTCAAGAAACTGATTTATATGAAACTGCTTGTTTGATGTGATGTCCTTAATGATTTGGTTTTATTTTCATCCCATCCCTATGTCTAAATGTATAATTAAAGTTCACCATTGTGAGAGGCTCATATGTCCTTGCTTTTGGCTTAAAATTAGAAGTTTGATTTCCAGTTGCGGTAATTCTTGTAAATGAAATCTACTGATGATCTCCATAGAACATAGGCTATTGCTATATATGAAGAGGCAGAAAAAGTGTCATTTTAGTTTGTATCTTCCTATGGAATTACCTTACACTATCAGATTAGGCAGATTTGAACACTTTTGTGTTCAAAAATATGAGTGAAAACTTCTGTGGATTCCATTGCTTCTAGTAGCTGCTGTGGAAATTCTCTTGCAATGCTTTCAGACTCCTTGACCACAATTTTGTATGTATTTACTGTTGCACTGACTGCTTTCTTGCCCTCTTTGAAGCCTTTCCCAACCTGGCTTCTTGACCCTTCTTTTAAGTAGAAAGACTCCTAATCTTTTTCCATGACCATCTTTTAACCATATCTTGTAACTCTGCCCCAGTAGGATCTCCTTTTGCTTCCCTGTGGCATTTGACATTGCTCATCAGTGTTACTTTTTTGAAATTTCCTCCTTGGGTAGCATCCCTTGGGTTCATTGATGAAACTCTATAATATCCCTCTTTGCTTCCAACTCTCATTCTTGGCTTTTCATTCCCTTTTTTATACAAATTTTATCTGTCTTTGTAATAAACTTATCAACTCATCATGGCCTCTACAATTACCTTTACATAAATAAAACTAATGTCAAATATATCATTCCTGTTAAGATCTCGAGTCCCAAAGTAATATCTTCTATATATGGGGCATTGCACTGTATGTTGCACTTTTGCTTCCAATTCTATCATTATTTTTCCTCTCTTGGGCCCTACTACTTTCTTATAATTGGCATTTTCCAATTTCCCTAGACTGGAAGGCTCGGTGTCTTTTTGGTCTTCTTGTCTTTTATCCCCTATCAAACCAGTCTCAATGCCCTACTGATTCCCTCTTCTAATTGTCTTTAGACATTTCTAAATGTGTCCATGATGCTGCTACTTATTTAATGAATTGATCTCCCTTTGTTCAGGGGAGATGTAACAATGACAGAGTGGGCAGAGTGATAACCGTCCAACAAACATGCACAGATTAGTTTTCCTAAAATACTCTTTTCATCTTTTTATTTATTTATTTATTTTGCCAAAGACAGACCTCACCTCCTTGAGGCTCACATATCCTAAGTTCTCCAGTTGACATTCTAGAACTTTCATAAAAATCTCCTTACCATATCTGTTCACACTTACCATGGCTACCCCTAACACATCTCTCCTGTAGGGTTAGTTTGTTTCTCAAGTAATCCAATCAGTTATCTTGCTGACTTATCTGATTGCCTCTGCTTTATGCTTTTCTTTCTGCTGGGATAACCTCTCCTCTCTTCTTGGATATCCATATTCCACTTGCCTTGTAAGACTCGATTCAAATATCACATTTCTGTAAAGACGTCCCATACCACTCTTGCCTTTCATAACCTCCAAATGTTTTGTTGTTCATATCACAAATTTCATCATTTCAATGCTACTCGTCTTGCATCACCATTTATGTGGTTTCTGTAGTAATTATTTCTCTGGACATCACAGTTTACAAATCATTATCGTATTTGTGCCTGATAATAGGGCAAATCAGACATTTTACATTTGGGATCTTTCCTTTCCTTTCCTTCCTTCCTTTCTTTCAAGATTTTATTTATTTATTTGACAGAGAGATACACAGAAAGAGAGGGAACACAAGTAGGGGGAGTGGGAGAGGGAGAAGCAGGCCTCCCTCTGAGCAGGGTGACTGATGCTATGCTTGATCCCAGAACCCTGGGATCATGACCTGAGCTGAAGGCAGATGCTTAACTACTGAGCCACCCAGGCGCCCTCAAAGTGCTTACACTTATTGTAAAACTTAACTCATTTTTTTCTTTATGTTTTCCATAGAACCTAGCCTATGTCTGTTACCTAGTAGATGTTAGGTATCTTGCTAGCTGATTGTAATATATGCAATAAGTAATCAAGAAAATGTTCTCTGAGTTATAAAATTGCACTTAAAAATTTACTTTTCTGCATTTAGAGGAACAATTGGAGAAGAGGTCAATTATTACTAAAATTTGCTTTGCTGTGTTCTGATAAACAGCTTTCTTAAAATAATTCAAATGATAAGAACCTCATGTTTGAAAGCTCCTCTCTCAGAGTTGCTTTTGTAATACTACTATGGACTTATACTGTTGAAATAGAATCTTACTCATGTCTTGGTTAAGAAGAAAAAGCATAATTATTAGATTGGAAAAGTAAAAGTTATACATTTTGAAGGTATAAATTTATGAGCATTTTTATGTCATGTTCTAAAAATATATTAATATATCTCTATATAAATATATATACTTTATATTTTAATAAATGTATCTTAGAACATGGCATGAGATCAGTTAGCTAAAATATTACCCAGAAATATTCTATTTTATTAAGGTTTGGAGTTAATTTTCCCAAATAAGGAATAACAAAAGGATGAATGAAAGGGAGTTGATTTTTTAAAATAATGTTTTTGTAGTAGGTTAAAATAGTGTGATTGACCAACTGTGAGGTTGGCAAAATGTTCCTATTATTAATCATGCAAATTCTGAGAATTTGTTTGGGACTAGTTGTACAAAACTAATACAAAGAAGTGACTTAGCTTTTACTACAGTGAATAGTTATGTCTGTTCTAATCAGAGACAATATAATGATGCCATTTTAAAGATAATTGTTTCAAATCCATTTACTGCTTAGGTCTCTTTCAGTTTTATTCTCCTGTGCATGTGAGGGCATAAGCAATTGGATATTGTTAGTTATAGAAACAGGTATAAAAATAGACAGTTTTTGTGTTCAAACCCAGTGTCTGTTTGTGTATCCTACTGTTTGTGTATCCTAATTGCAGCGTCTCAGAACCAGCTCCTGATTCTTTTGCTCCTGGCTGCATCTTCTGCCACTCCCTGTCTCCACGTTTGTTCCTCTTTCTGGAGCTCTCTGAACTGGTTTTTGCTTTTATTATCTTTCAATTTTTCCTTGCTAAGGAATTAAATTTCCTAATGAATGTATGGCTTTTACTTTATCCTTTTCTCTCTCAAAAATGTATAATAGCTCAGTGACTAACTAAGAACCAGTCCAAACCCATGGCCTCTTGTGGTTAGAGCCTCCTAGTCTTTTGAACTCTTAGAACAAATGAACTGGGGCGCCTAGGTGGCTCAGTCGTTAAGCATCTGCCTTCAGCTCAGGTTATGATCCCAGGGTCCTGCTTCTCCCTCTCCCACTTTCCCTGCTTGTGTTTCCTCTCTCACTATGTCTCTCTCCATCAAATAAATAAATAAAATCCTTAAAACAACAACAACAACAAATGAACTGATAGATCTGGCTGATGTTACCAGTGGATAGCCTATGCTTTTCTGTCTCTATGTCCTTTTCATTGCGTTTTCTCTATGTATCTTTAAGCAGAAACTGTGCCTTTCTCTTATTTTTATTTTCTATAATTAGTTCGTAACGCATGGCCAATCCTATAGTGAACCTAGAATGAATGAATGACCAAATGCATTTAAAATGAAACAAATAAATGTTAGTATACATCTTTTTTTTATCTCTTACATTTCCAAGTCCGAATAAACTAAATATTGGAAAAGAAGAGAGCAATGGAATTGAACAAAGTGTTGGATGGATATTATTATCAATGAGTAGGGCAGGGAAGTAGTGCCTAAGTATTATATTTTAGCGTGTAATTATATCTTTTCATCCATATCTTATTCATTTAATGTTCTCAGTATTTATCAGGAATTCAGTAACTGGTTTTTGTGAAATGAATATATGAATTGTGTCTCATATATTTTTAAGTATTTGATTAAATAATAATGCACTGCCACAGCTGGTTTCCAAAGTTGTCTCCCCAAGGAACTTCACCTCCCAGTGTTCACACCTTTGTGGCACCCTTTCTTTCACTCTGAGCTGGCCCTGTAAGTTGTTGTTGACCAAAGACTCCTAAGTCTAGGTCATAAGAAGCTGTGCAGCTTGAAGGAAGATTTGCTTTTATGATGCTTCGCCTTGAAGCCAGCCATCATGTAGAAAGTGTACCTATTCTTTTTTTTATTTTAAAGATTTTATTTGTTTATTTGTTAGAGAGAGAGAGAGCGAGAGAGCGAGCGAGTACAGGCAGACAGAGTGGTAGGCAGAGGCAGAGGGAGAAGCAGGCTCCCTGCCGAGCAAGGAGCCTGATGTGGGACTCGATCCCAGGACACTGGGATCATGCCCTGAGCCAAAGGCAGCTGCTTAACCAACTGAGCCGCCCAGGCGTCCTGGAAGTGTACCTATTCTGAGATCACCGTGCCATAGAAGCTTGAGCCATGTTAAGAAAATCACAAGAAAGAAAAAACACAGTCACTGTACTATACTGTAAAAATATACCTGTAGGGAGAGCCATGCAGTTTAAACTCATGTTAAAGGTCAGCTGTTTTGTGTCTCATATTTTTCACATACCACTGTTTGTGCAATTTACCTGTAGTTTTTTTCATTGCTATATGGTATCCCATTCTGTGAGTGTATCACAATTTATCCATACTACTCTTGATGGACATTGGAGTGGTTTCCTCTTGTTGACTAATATGGATAGTCTTGCTGTTAGCATTCTTATAAATGTCTTTGACAAAAGTAGGTACCCTTTCTGTTGGTGGTTTTGAATTGTTTTATGGCTATTTTGCATTGCATTAGTTTTATGTCTACAAATAGCCTATATGCCATTTTAGAGTGTAATGACTAGGGTGTATGTGTTTCTCTTCCTCATCATAATGCCTACCAAGCAGAGTTTATAGTTTAATTATTCAAGAAATATACATTGATTGTTCATTTAGAACTTTTAAAGTGCATTTGCTTGGCTTCTCAAAAAAAGTTCTAAATTAATCATGGAGTTTGTACTCCAGTCTTTAAGTATAAAAAAATAGGGAATATCTTTTTAAGTAGACATTCCTGTTGAATAAATAGCAGTTTATTGGAAAATATTTCATTTGCCCAGAGAGAGCCATTGTTTATTGTTTTACAAATAGCACAAGAAAGAAAATCACTTTTCTCTTATAATGATAAAAGAAAGGATAGTAATAAACAACTGAAGTTTCTGTATACTATTATTATACCTTAGGGTTCTAAGCTTCAATGAATCACTTGTTAGGGTAGAGCTTATGAATTATATTAGTGTATGTTACTTGAAAACAGTGTTAGAGTACATATTTTCTATTTGATGAGTTATGTTTTAGAGCTGCATCATATCATTTACTGTAGTATAAATTAATGGGTACTAAAATTACAATATTTTTTCCTTCACAGCTAATCAACTTGAGGAATTTCCTTGTTCTTTGCTTCTTTGCTGTAACATTTGGATTATTTATTTTAAAAATTACAATGATAAAGCTATTCCAAATAGGCCAGGTCTGATTACTTTCCATCCCAGCAAATTTACTTTAAGTGCCAATACCATATGGAAAAGTTTGACTCTGATATACCAGACTTTTTTTTTTCTTTTTTGGTAAAGTGTAGCTCTTGAACAAAAAAAATGAGTGACATGGAGATTTAGATTAATTTCAGATGGTTTATAGTTTGTGGTTTGTGGTTGTTAATTCTAAAGAATCAGGATACATAAAAAGATTAAAGAATCTTTTCAACTACCAAGCTTAAAATATATGTGTTTGTGAACAAATGCCATGCATTTTCTATTTTGGTTTCTCCTTGTTCCTTTAATTCCTAGTATTTTTTTTTTTAATACCATGATGTCTTTTGCATCTTCCCATTCATGTAGTTATTCAGCAAACATTTACTGAGTGTGTTTTGTGAGGTAAATATTACTCTGGGCTTTCCATTTTAAGATTTTGCTCTTCCCTGGAGATCAGGTGTACGGGGAATACCAGCTACATAGACAGATACAATATAATATCAATAAACCTGAGCAAAGTAGGATCATAGCAACTTGTTCTGCCTAAGGGAGTCCAGGAAGTTATACACAGCAGATAACATTGGAAGGAAGACATGAAGGGAGACATGAAGGGTGTATAGTAATTTGAGCAAAAAAGTGGAAGGAAAGATCTTCTGTGCAAAGGGAGTAGTGTAATGCAGAGGCACAGATATGAGAGAGGTTTGGCATGTTGAGGAAACAATGATAAGTGCTGTTTTCTTGAGCTTAAAGCACACTGGGATAAAGAAGAGGGGGAAGACTTGAGATGAAGAAGGTTACCATTTCCACCGCCAGACATGAAAAGCACAGCCTTCCCCCAGAGCAGCCCCCTCCTTTTTATCTTGGAATGGAACAGTAATATGGGAACTGGTAACCCTTTGTACAATTGGCAGGAATTGAATAAAAAGTAGGCTTTTGATCAGCAAAGAAAATAGGATTAAGTTTTCTAAAAAAACATAAAAAGGACAAATGAGAGAAAAACCCTAGCCTATTCTCAGAGCAATAAGTAATCATTGGTCATTCCCAAAGTAGAGATGCTACAGATAAGATGGAAGGAAGCCTCCAGAGTGCCATTGAGCACTGGGCATGGTTTTCTTTATTTCTTCGTCTTCCTTCATCAACCTGGGTGAACTCACAGAGGGCAACTGGATGAAATTAGGTAGACGCTAATGTAGTTGCTAACAGAAATAGGCAACAGAATGATTATTATAGGGAGATGTCCTGGCCTGAAAGTGAGAAAGTAAAGTTTAAAGGCATAAATCCAATTTTCTTCAATTCTGCAATTACTGGGAAAGAGATGTTATGTGTTTTAAACAGGCCCCTAAAAGAAGGGAACAGTATTAGAAGACTGTTAGGAAAGTAAATGTGGCCTTACCAGGAAGATGTTGGTAAAGACAGGTGACACTGGATGAAGGTGTCACCTCCATCAATGTATTTCCCTTTGTTCTGGAGGCCATATTTTTAGAGATAATTACAGAGAAGAGAATGGCCAGGGAAGTAACCAGGGTGGTGAGTGGTCTGGAAAGAATATTGCAGGCAAAAGAGACAACGGAACTGAAGCTAATCAACCCTCCCATTGAATAAAGGGGACAAGATAGTTGAAAGCAAGAATTGTCTCGAGGGAAGGCAACAACCACTAACTGGAAGTCTGAGGAGTAGATTTCGTTCTATGAAGAAATTTAGTTCTATGATCTTTCTTATGACTTTCATTGACAATAGGGAAATAAACAACTTTGGAATAAATACCTCCAAGATCATGAGTTCTCTGTGTATTGGGAGTGTTCAAGCTGTGATGGGTGCCAACTTGTCAGTAATGCTGTGATTTGTAGGCATTTGGACTAATGACCTTCAGTGACATTAGAAGATGTCTGAGAATGTAAAATATGACACTCTTGATAGCCTTAAGATGTATGTGAACCAGATGGCCTCAGCTGGATGCATTTAGGAGCCCTGATGCGAGCGAGCCCAGGGCATACGGTAGGGCTGTGTGCGAGCTTTCATTGGAGATCTGACTGGTGGGAAATGACCTAGTTGCTAAATTGAGATGAAATAACAATTATAGCCATTAGGAAATGAATGCCTGCTAGTGCCCAATTCTCAGCTGGGTACTTTATACACACTGTGTGACTTAGTCATCACAACAGACTTGGGTGGTGCAGTTTATTATCTATCCTTTCTTTTATCAATGAACAAAGAAAGGATTGACTAGATTGAGTCCAGCTGCAACATTTGCCAGCTGTGTCACTTTGGAGAGTTACGTGTCTCCATGCCTCCATTCCCCCATCGAAAAGTGTGGATAGTAAGAGTGGCTGCCACATAGATGAGGGTTAAATGTGTTTAGTACATAGTAGATGCTTAATACAAGTTTGCTATTATACTTTAATTTTTACTATGGCTCCAAAGCTCATGCTGTTTGCCCTGCAGCATTTTCCCTGAGATGCAATGGGTTGGGGGAATGTCACAGCTAAAGATACATGATAAAATATTAGAATCTTCCTTCTTTACAGGGGGAAAAATACATAAATATAATATTATTATACTATTATATTATATATATATTAATATTTTATTTATTTATTTGAGAGACAGAGTGAGCATGAGAGGGGAGAAGTTCAGAGGGAGAAGCAGACTCCCCATGGAGATGGGAGCCCGATGTGGGACTCAATCCCGGGACTCCGGGATCATGACCTGAGCTGAAGGCAGTCGCTTAACCAACTGAGCCACCCAGGCTCTCCTATTATATTATATTTTATATATATAAAATATATCATTCCACTTAGGAGTTTAGTAGAGAGCCAGGTGGCAGTTGATGATTACATGAGTAGTCTTGTATATTTATGTATAAGAATGGTGTACAGTATTGGGTCTATATATCCTTCTTCAGGTATACAACCTCTCAACACCAATCTAAAATGCTACTTACTTTATAAAATTTTTCCAGTCCTCAAACTGGGATGGGATTATGTTTTCCTTTAACTACCCACCCCTGCACACTCCACCCCCCACCCCCGAATGCTCTTACTTGCTTATTATTTCCTGATTTATATCATGGTTACTTGAGTACTCTCCAAAGAACCTGAAGCTTAGTTTTGGCCTGGCCTTTAGCATCACCTCTGTGGTATTTCTTGGAATACCTCAGTTTTGGTATGCAGGTACTCAAGTCTTTATTTGAATTGAGCTGCATTATTAAGTTTTCATTTTTATCCCCCCCTTTTTTTTACTGACCCCTTTAGACAATACTGAAAGCCATCTACAGAACATTTGCTTTCTGTAGACCATAGAGTCTGTTTTTTTAAAGCAGATAGGCTAATTCCTAAAATTTTAAGTTTGTGTACTTCTTTAAAAACAAACGTTACTTTAATGAAAACAGATCCTGAATCTGATATCTGCATACCAATGATTATGAATCAGTGGGGGAGGAAAGAAACTTTATTTCACTCTGGCCCCAAAGGGTTTTCATGCAAAAAGACCAAATGCTCCCTTTAACTGACTCAGTTGCACAGATGCGTGGATGCGTATGCCCCCCTTCATCACCCAGCTATGCTGGTGCATTGATGCTCGGATGTGCTCATGCTTTGCAATACCTTCCACCTCTCCATCCTCACTGTCACTTTGCTTAAATTCTTATACCTGAGTTATTGTACTAGCTTCCTCATTGAGGTGCCTGCCACCATTCTGGACTCAGGTAAGTACCCACCCTTCATGATCGTGAACGTTGTATGCACAGAGCTGACCATGTTCATGGACCTAGATTGCCACAGGAGTTTCAAGCAGTGAAGCTGGCCTCAGGGTCCTTCCGAGCCCCCCCCCCCACAAACGGATTTCTAGCAACAGTCTTTCCCTGTCCTTTCCCTTCTGCCAGACCCCTTGGATTTTATGCTTCAGAAATACAGGTAGTTTTTTGTTGTGTTATTCGCTCTTTGATAACCCCTTAAATGTTATTGTGTGTCTCCTCAGTTGGCTCTACATCCAAATTTTATTTCCTTCAACTTTCACAACTGTAAGATGGGGATTATGTTAGTGCCTAAGTCGTAGGATTGAGTTAATATGTGTAAAGTAGTACATTAGTAGTAAATAGTAGTAAAGTAGTAAATAGTAGTAAATAGTAGTGAAGTAATACATCAGTGTTCTTCTGTGCTCTGTCCTACTTTGGGAATGTGTGTCATCATGCCTTTATTCCTGTTCCTGCTGTTCTCCCTATTTTTTTTTAAGATCTTATTTATTTATTTGACAGAGAGAGCATACACATGAATGGGGGGGAGGGGCAGAGAGAAGGGGAGAAGCAGGCTTTCAGCTGAGCAGGGAGCCCAATGCAGGACTCGAACCCAGGACCCTGAGATCATGACCTGAGCCGAAGGCAGATGCTTAACCAATTGACCCACTCAAGCACCCCTGCTGTTCCCACTATCTTAAGAGTTCTTCTTCTCTGTCTACTTGAAGAATTTCTATCCGTTTCTTTAGAACCCTCCTGTAAGGCATCAGTCTCTTAGTAAAGCCTTTCCATATTACCCTTTACATGCTCAGAAAGATTTGATATTCCATCTACTTCTGAACCTTGAAAATAAATATATGGAACACACTGTAATACAAATATTTTATATGTATGAGTGTCCTCTACTGGATCATCAACTCATGAGATCATGATTGATTTGTCATTGGTTCCTCAGAAGCTAGCTCAGTGTCAAGCACATAGTTTTTAGTAAATAATCATTGGATGATTTTTTTTTTTTAACTGAACAGCAAAGCATTTTACGACAGAATGTGGTGGTGGTAGTATTGAATTTCAAGATTTTGTTTGGACTTTGGTCCAGAGCATGGTGTCCTTGTGTGATTCTGATAGGTATAGATACATATCTGCATGTGTGTAGTTTTATTAGTGTATGCCTGATTAAATACAATCATTACTGCCAGCTTGCATTTATTTAACTACTTCTGGTAGTTTATAAGAAATTAATCTTCTGACTTCCCATGTAAAAATGCAAGCCGGGAGTTGTGGTTCCATGCCAAAGATCTGTTGCTGTTTACCTGGAAGACTGACACGTCCTCTAGCTCAAGCTGTGCTTTAATAAACAGGAGCTCAAACACTTTGTGATGGGAAGTACAGCTGAGGACTCTTTCAAGTACACAAGCGGATCATGCTGAATGCTTTTCTAGGTCATGTTCATTTCATAAAAACAGTCAATTCCCAGCCATCCCAGAAGAGGAAATGCTGAAGGTCCCTCGCTGCACTGTGGGGCAAGGAGGAAACCAAGGGCTGCGAGCGGGAGGGGCCCCACCGCCTGGCCTTTCCTTGGCTGGTAACTGGTGGGCATGGAGCCCAGTTGCACAGGTCCCCACACAGCAGCTTTCAGGCTAAATTTGTGCCGCTGCTTCAATGCAGAAGTTTTTTTTTGTTTGTTTTGTTTTCCCCCTTTCCTTTTGCAGCCACCACATAGTTCCAGTGACCAGAGCAACATGACACAGAAGCAGAGAAAACACACTAAGTTCTTGCCAGTTGCTAAGCAGAGAAAATGCTTTTGGATGTTTGAAGTATGCTTCCCATGTTGATTTCCTAATCAAGACTTGTTTTCAAAGCCAAACACAATAGCATCCTGAACACTCATCAGCATTTGGTCAGCTTTGCTGCCAAGCTAATTAACAGATTTTTATTTAGAGGGATGAGAAAAAAGGGGATGCTTTTGGTAAAGAAGTACCATCGTGGGAAATTTGATTTTTCTCTTCTGTTTAAGGATTGTTGTTTCTAATTTTTGGACATTATGTTGTAAATATTAATTTCACTGGCCACGTTTGCTTTAATTTGAACACATATGGGTTTTAGATCATGCTGACCATTGATACTGACATATTTGTGATGGATATTACCAAGTTATCTTTTTTTTTAAAGATATTATTTATTTATTTGAGAGAGAGACAGTGAGCGAGAGCATGAGAGAGGAGAAGGTTAGAGGGAGAAGCAGATTCCCCGAGGAGCTGGGAGCCTGATGCTGGACTCGATCCTGGGACTCCGGGATCATGATCTGAGCCAAAGGCAGTTGCTTAACCAACTGAGCCATCCAGGCACCACCCCCAAGTTATCTTTTTATTTTTTATTTATTTATTTTTAAAAAAAATTTTTTTAAAGATTTTATTTATTTAGTTGACAGAGATCACAAGTAGGCAGAGAGGCAGGCAGAGAGAGAAAGGGGGAAGCAGGCTCCCTGCCATGCAGAGAGCCCGATGCGGGGCTTGATCCCAGGACCCTGGGATCATGACCTGAGCTGAAGGCAGAGGCTTTAACCCACTGAGCCACCCAGGCGCCCCCCCGCAAGTTATCTTTTTAAAAACCTGATGAGGGGGCGCCTGGGTGGCTCAGTGGGTTAAAGCCTCTGCCTTCAACTCAGGTCATGATCCCAGGGTCCTGGTATCGAGCCCCACATTGGGCTCTCTGCTTGGCAGGGAGCCTGCTTCCCTTCCTCTCTCTCTGCCTGCCTCTCTGCGTACCTGTGATCTCTGTCCGTCAAATAAATAAATAAAAAATCTTTAAAAAAAAAAACAAAACCTGATGAGTTATTGAGAAGATACCACTTTGGATCTAAATGCCAAAATCAGAGCAGCTGACAAGTAAGTCTACTTGTGTGATGACAAAACTTATTTTTCCTTCTTTTCAGGGATGGGAAAACAACTTTTTAGTCTGGAACAGCAGGCCTCTCACTGCTAAGCCATGAAGCCTGAGAATCCCGAAACCAGAGGCAGAGAATCCCGGGGAGGGCTGCTAAGTGTAGGGGGCTGAAGGGGAATTGGGAAGGAAACTCTCTTCCCTGGCATGACCAAACATTTGGAAGGGAGAGGAGCAGTTAGGCCATTGGAGGCAATTTGAGTGCAATGTCTGGACAGGGCATTTGGGCTTGGCTTAGGTCCACAATTTATCTGGGGTGGGGAGCTGCTCCAACCTCGCATACAACCAGTGCTTCCCACCAGAAATATCCAGAATGATGTCTCTTTAATTCTATTATCAGGACCATGAGGTTTCTAGCAGGGAACAGCTTTGCTGGAGGCTTTCAGGAAGCTTGATGAATAAGAAGACTCATGTAGTGGTGGAAAGATCTCAGGCAGCTGTCACTTGCGAGATGGAAGTTCAAGGTTAATTTCACTTGGTTGGCAAACGTGTATTGAGAAAAAAGTTCATTTTCATAATACTTCTTTTGGCTGTAAACAGGAGAAAAGCAGGAAAGATTAACATTTTTCTAGGCTCTCTTTTGGGCTAATCAGGTTAGACTAATGAAAATGTTTTAGTGTGCAATGCACAATATTAAGTGCACCATGTGTGTAAATTCTTTTAATTCTCACAGTAATCCCATGAGGTAGGCACCCTTATTCTCCCTTTTTTACGGTTGGGACATTGAGGCACAGAGAGATTAAGTGATTGCCCCGGAATCATCCAGCTGATAAGTGGCAAACGGGATTTGAACTGAGTCTTAGAGTTGAGCTTCTGCTCTTTGTCAGGACACTGTACTGCCTGAGCGTGCAGGGAGCATGTAGATATAATAGTTGGATTGGTCTCTGAACTCTCTGTAACACTTCATGGAACATTGATTTATCTCACTGGGTTTAAGCCATTGATTTCCATTTATATTACTTCTGTCCTTCTGTAACCTTCCAAAGGCAGGGGTTTGACTTTGCATCCCTGGCACCAGCTTGAGTTCCTGGCACCTTAGGAAATTATGGAACACGGTGCCAGCAACCTGGGGTCCAAGAAGAACAGCAAGGCTGGGAAATTCAAGTGACCCTGTAGCCTTTCCAGCTCTGGTCAGGGGAATAGAGATAATGTGTCAGAGTTTAGAAGTCACTGAAACAAAAGTTAAAGATGAATAGAATCACTCATTTCTGATGTGTTTATGTTTGCTCTCCTTTTATTATCAATATCTTCATCTTTCCAGAACTATGTAAAGCTGGTCAACATTCCCCGGAAGGTAAGCTAGTGAGACCATTAGCTAGCAATGCTAAATAGATCAACTCAGAGCCACTATTGACATCATAAAGCCTGATTCTTTTTCTCTGTCCTGGCTGGGCACCTTTAAGATATTTATTGTTTCTTTCTAACCTGTTGTACTTCTGCAGGGATTCTGAGGTTATTTCTCTCTGGGGCAAGCTGTGTGCATTGGGAGCAAAGATTCAGTGACTGAATGTGTCCAGAATGAAGTCGCAGACTGACAGTTCCTCTCTGGGTATATTTCAGGTTCATCTCCTGCCTTGTTCCCCTAAGCCCCCATCTCGTGCACTAGACTGACTGTTCCTACATAGATCTGGCAGCTGCTGCCCTTGGGTCTGGCCTCAGATCGTTGCCTTTTCGAGAAATGCCTGATACCCCGTTTCTTCCTCTTTTTGGAAACCCTTCTTGGTCTGTGATGTTCAAACTCCACCTTTTCTAAGCATCTGTCCAGGATCTCCCCCCCTGCATTTGACTTCTTCCTTCCCTATTCTGGTCATCCTTCTTTCTAGACTGTTACTTATTAAGACAAGCTTCATATTAGGTATTTGAATGTGCCTGTCTTTTTCATTGGGAATTTTGGAGGACCAGAAATTGTGTGTGTGTTTGTATGTGTATACATGTGACTACTCCCACATGCATAGATATACCCAATGTCTTTGCTGTCCCATAAGGCAGAATAGCAGGTACTCAAAGATACTTTTTCCATTTGAATGACCAGCCCCCATCTTCCCATTCATGTTTTGCCTCCACACATCATGGATGCCTCATCTGATACCACAGAAAATATTTGAACACTTCTGCCATCTAGTCATACAGTTTTTGGATTGTCTCTCTTCCCATTCTTTGAATTTCTAAAATGCTGCAGAGTCCACAGCCACCTAGCATCTACCTGGCCTCAGTTCTAGCCAGTGCTCCTCCATGTCCCCCTACAGTGGGACGAGGACTGGAATCAGAGCAGTATGACTGATGATGATAGAGGTTTGGTGAAAGTGAATGCACTCCATAGCAGACATTCTCCTGGCAACCCTTCTGTCATTACTCCAGGAATGTTGCTTCCAAGGAGGAAGCTGACAGAGATGATGGAGTGCAGCTGGGATTCAAAGCCAGATTTCGCTACCAAATCCCATGTTCTTGCGCCTACCACTCCCTAAGTCTCCTAAGCCCTGTCATGTGTGTGACATGGTGCACTCATCACCCTACTGACTCTTCACTCAGAGAGAAATTGGTAGCCCCATTATCCACAGAGAGCGAGCTCCACCCAGGGTCCCCCAAAGATAGTGGGAGAGTCCATGATTCAAGCACAGATGTTCCCCACTCTTCTCTTTCCGTTGAACCACACCATCTCCTGACTCCCCAAAATGTATATAGGAGACTTTGCCTGTCTTCTTTGTTTCCCAGGGTTGTTGCCCGCCACTCGTTTTTTGTCTTCTAGGCCCCCACCTTAGTTGTGGAGTCTTAGGCCCGAGTTAGGGGTCTCTTACTCGATTAGTTTATCCTTTTGTTGGAAACTCAGAAGCTTCCAGAGGTAAAGCCGGCAACGCATACAGGTGGTGATAACTGGCCAGGTGGAGGGAGCCTGTGCCCCATGCAAAGGGGCAGCGATACTCATGTCCAGTCAACTGTTGCTAAAGACTGTGACCCCAGTGTTCCAGGAGTTCCTGCTTTTCCAGAATAAGCTGGAGTTCTGGATTTTTATCTGAGTTTTCCAAATTTTTAAAATGCAGAACAAGCAAACCAATCATGTGTATGGACCAGATTTCCGGGCTGCTGTTTTGTGGCCTCTGCCTGGAGACCTGACTGCCCACCACCACTTTGCTGTTTTGTGTGATTCACTACCCTGTAGAAATCTGGGTTTGTGACCTTGTTTGGAGGAAAGGAGGTGGAAATTAGTAAATGAGATATGGAAACAGATATGGAAAAAGAAATTTAAAAAGTGTTAATATTTGATTTAAAAGATTCATGCTAAAATAAATGGGGCACATCTAAAATTCCATTTAAATACACATGGCATCCTAATTTAGTGACTACAAAGAATATTAGATTTCCTCAAAATAGAATTTTCCCCAAATTAGTTATCCCTCTACCTAAATTTTTCCTAAGAATGATCTTTAAATGTATTTTAAAAACATCTAAATCTTAGATATTCTAATAATTAAAAATTTCCAGATCTAATTAAAGACTGCTAAAGAATAATACTAATATTTCATTTTCTATACATGTAATTTGATAAGCATTTAGCCAAATTAGCATAGGACTTACACATATATTAGCAACATTTTAATAATGTTGCTCTATATTTCCTGCAAAACTATTGATGATTTTGTTATTTTTAAGTAGAAATCTATGACTTCATTATAGAAATTTAAAGTTGTCTCACTATTAAGTAAAACTAGCTTCAGGGACGCCTGGGTGGCTCAGTTGGTTAAGCAGCTGCCTTCGGCTCAGGTCATGATCCCAGCGTCCTGGGATCGAGTCCCACATCGGGCTCCTTGCTCAGCAGGGAGCCTGCTTCTCCCTCTGCCTCTGCCTGCCACTCTGTCTGCCTGTGCTCATTCGCTCTCTCTCTCTCTCTGACAAATAAATAAATAAAATCTTAAAAAAAAAAAAACTAGCTTCATATGTCAACCTTAAATTCATTAATGTGGTATTCCTAAATTCAGTCACCTTCTGAAGACTCAAAATTATTGTCCCTCAGCCTGTGGAATGCACTTAAAACAGGCATTTAAAATCACTTGTGTGGGGATACACTTGAAGAAATACCACATTTGTAAACAATGATCTTCCTATTTTTAAAAAATGTGACTCACTTAATCCAAAATGCAGACATGTTTACAAAATGAGTATTTTCTGCCAGATGAATCAGTAATTTCTGGATTTTAATGCTTCCTAAGCTGCTCATTTTTAAAGATGTGAACCCATGTCATGGATCTTTCGAGAGTCATAGAAGTGGCTGGGGAGGGCTGGTGCTCTCTGTGCCACGAACAGTGCTTCTCAAGCCTGTCTGTACATTAGAATCATGTAGGGAGCTTTAAAGATATATCTAGATCCACTCCAATAGATCTGACTTGCTTGGTTTGGTGTAGGGCTTGGGCATTGTTTTCTTTAGTTTTGAAACTCTCCCCAGGTGACTGTAAAGTGTAGCTAGGTATAAGAACGGTCCTGGGACTTTGAGGAGAATGCCAGCCATAAGTGATATAATGCACTGAGTTTCAACCAGGGTTCACCTCACTCAAGGTCCCCCAGCAGCCTACCCAGATGGTGCTACCGAGGCTGTGGCCCATGTTCCCTTGGCCTAACGCTGAAAGCCTCCCAAAGGTTATAGCTCTATACACCTAATGCAGTGAGGCAGAGGGGGTTTAATCTAGCCCCACTCATGTGTATCTGTCTGTTTTCCGTAATAATAGGTACATTTATGGATTCACTGGGCTCTGTACTTGATGTCCGAGTTATTTTTAATTTCCCCAACTCTATAAAGTAGTGAAAATTATTATAACTTTACAAGGAGAAAACAAAAGAGCAGAGAGAGGGAAGAAAGTAATATGCCCAGGGTCATACAACCAGGAAGTGTTGGGATTTAAATCCAGGTAGTCTAACTGCAGAATTCACACTCTTAAACCTTCATACCAAAGGGTTCGGATAAAATGCTCTTGGGGTAAGGCAGGGAATAAAAATGGCCAAACCTGCTCAGGGGCAAACACTAGGGAGTGGTGAGGACTGGGGAACCCAAGGAGGCAGCACCCCACTGATCTAGCCAGTTGCTGCCAAGCAGGTGTGTGGCCCCTAGTATAGTCAGCACATCTGATTTTTTTTTTTTATAAAGATTTTGTTTATTTGTTTGACAGAGAGAGAAATCACAAGTAGGCAGAGAGGCAGGCAGAGAGAGAGAGGGGAAGCAGGCTCCCCACTGAGCAGAGAGCCTGATGCGGGTTCTCCATCCCAGGACCCTGAGATTATGACCTGAGCTGAAGGCAGAGGCTTAACCCACTGAGCCACCCAGGCGCCCCAGCACATCTGATTTTTTAACAGGTACTCTAAAAAATCTGGAATTTTAAAATAAATAAATAATTAATTAATAATATTTTTAAAATATTTTATTTATCAGATAGAGATCATAAGTAGGCAGAGAGGCAGGTGGAGAGAGAGGGGGAAGCAGGCTCCCTGCTGAGCAGAGAGCTGGATTCGGGGCTTGATCCCAGGACTCTGGGATTATGACCTGAGCGAAGGCAGAGGCTTTAACCCACTGAGCCAGGCGCCCCCCAAATCTGGAATTTTTAATATGAATCTTCCTCAGCTTTTTAAACATAGCAAACCTCTGTTACAAATTATACTGTCTTTACTGTTCTTCATTCTCATTAAGGGAAACCCTAGTCAAGGACAGAGATGCTGAAAAGACAATATAAGCAATGCATTAAGCTCTGTGAAAAGGAAGCATGTAGATTCTTTTGGGGAGGGACTGGTCTTTCCACAGACAGGACCTGCATTGACCTACACAAACCCTTTGTGTTACTCTTCTGAAACTGGTCCCTACTGTTCTTTGTGGACACTAAACTAAGCTGCAGGTGCAGGAATGTCTTATTGATCTGAAGGTCCTATTAAGGACATCTCTCCAGTTCCTTTGTTATCTCTGTGGTCTGTGGTTCAGCACAGATGAGGGTATCATGGTATCATAAACACAAGTGTTAAGATATAACCTGCCCCCAATCAACTTAATATCCTGGTTTTGCTTAATTTTCATGTACAAATTTCTCATTTTTGTGCATGTTCATTAATTTGTCTCAGCTGAGAAGTATGATAAACATTTTCTTAGTATTTATTCATTCAACAAACATGCAGGCTGAGAAGTATTTAAGAACTTGGAAAAATAAAGTGTTTTATAATTTAAGGAACATTGCTTCAAATCTGATTTGGTCAGATATTGAGCCTTTCTAAATAATGCCCAAGATTAAGGAACATTAATTATGAGCAACTTTTGAGACAGATTTCTCCCTTAGTGTTCTAATGCAGCACAATAGTTTAGACATTTTTAAAACAGTGCAGTGTTTTGCAAGAATTGTCATTGCTAACGGCAGTATAACCATGGGACCTGAATGATAGCACTTTGATTTAGAAACAGTCAAAAGCTTATTTTTCATAGCCTCTATAGCAACGGTTCGGATTCCATTAGTTTGAGTTATTCATCTGAACATAATAGGAACTGTCTTCTTGTTAGAGGAACCAAACTGAGTTCTTTTAGAAGATGTAGGGGGTTATAACTGGTACCTTAGAAAAACAGGGGCAATGTAATTAGTTATTCTTAAGGAAAAACTTTAGATGGATACATTTCTCTTGGAAAACCTAAGGTTATGAAAAAAATTGCACTGTTTATTTTAAAAAATAAGTTTTGAAGATTATGGATTGTTTTTTTCAGAACTTGAACTGTTCAAAGTTATCCATGGCTTAAATTTGTAAGCAGATTTCAAAATATTCTGTTTTTTTTTCTTTTAATGATGAGGAAATAATTATTAAAACTTGTTCTAGGGACACCTGGGTGGCTCAGTTGGTTGAGCGGCTGCCTTCGGCTCAGGTCATGATCCCAGCGTCCTGGGATCGAGTCCCGCATCGGGCTCCTTGCTCGGCAGGGAGCCTGCTTCTCCCTCTGCCTCTCTGCCTGTGCTCACTCTCTCTCTCTGACTAATAAGTAGATAAAATCTTTAAAAAAAAAAACCACACACAAAAAAACTTGTTCTAGGTTTATAGGTATTTAGAGATAGGTGTTCTATTGTTTAAGAATTCTGTTTCTTTTAAATACAGGTAGGTCCTTAAATTAATGCCATGCTTCAACTCAACTTTCTAACCATACAGCACATTTTATTGGACTGTGTTCTTTTTCCAGATAGTAACATCCATTTGTAATCATATGATTGAAGATGAAATGTTCAGTTTGCACTTATAATTCTAGTTTCTTAGAAAGAATGCTATGTCTAACTTTTTGAAAATTTAGAATTACTACTTCAGTTTGGTAGCTATTTGTTGAACATTTTATCCGGTAAATTCTATTGGTTATCTAATTAAGAAAAAAAAACATATACGGGCCAAAGGATTGGAAGAAATCTTCTTGAAGGAAGTGGGCTTTGATCTAGGCCCGAAGGATGGGTTGAATTTGTATAGAGTGGTGGCTGCAGTTCTTATCAATGACACTGGTGATTGAAGGGAAATAATTGGAATTAGAGTATGACTTTAAGACGAAGAATGGCTGAGCGATAATATTTAAAAAGCTAAAATGAAGTTCTGTAGGAATGATTTATATAATTTTAAACTGATTATTGCTCATCTACTATCATCTGGTCCTGGGTGATTCCACTGGTTAAAGCATACATCTAATGCAAGCCAGATCATGCTTGCTTCTTCTTCTTCTTCTTCTTTTTTTTTAAGGTTTTATTTATTTGACAGACAGAGATCACAAGCAGGCAGAGAGAGAGAGGGGGAAGCAGGCTCCCTGCTGAGCAGAGAGCTGGATTCGGGGCTCGATCCCAGGACCCTGGGATCAAGACCTGAGCAGAAGGCAGAGGCTTTAACCCACTGAGCCACCCAGGCACCCCTCTTGCTTGCTTCTGTCCCTAGGCTATAGACTACACTTACTATCTCAGAAACCTGTGGCGCGGGTCATCAAGCAGGTGGCTATTGACAAGCAACAGGAAAAAACCTGCATTAGCCCAGCCCAGGAATCCTCTCTTTTGCCTTTGACAATTATTTGACATGGCGTAGATACCAGAACAAAAATTCAGTTGGAGTTGCCTTAATATTGTCACTGAATGTATTATTGTAAGTTTTCTGGTAGAGAAGAGAGCAGATTCTTTCACTGATTACAGCCTTTTGATGTCGACTAATTGTTTCTCTTAAATCTTGAATGAAATATCTTCCTGTACTTGAAGAAGATAATACAGATGACTATGAGTTATTTACATATAATCATATATTAAGCAGTTGTTGGAAAATTGGAATTCAAAAAAGAACACTGGAGAAATGAAATTGTTATACTCGATGAATTTAACATGTTTTCGTTACGCATCTCTTATGCATGAGATTCTGGGCTAGATTCTTCGAGAGAATCAGGGAAACAGATTTAATTCTGGTCTTTAAGAATTTTATCAGTAACTACTGTTGCTGACTCAGTATTCAGGAGCTGCTTCACCATGAAGTCCAGATAATGAGTTAACACATGTGTATGGAGCTTGTGCTACGTGTCAGGCAGTATAAAATCCAGGACACATTAAAAGTAAGAGCTATGCCTGGAGAGGACACAGGGGTTAGACCCTAGAAGACAGTTTATGCAAAGGAGATCTATACAATTTGAATATAATTTGATAGGTGTATAATTCTATCCTAAAACTAAATTTTAGACATTTTAAGGGGAAGAATTGTTTCGTCTTCTTTTCTTTCCTCTTTTCTTCCCTTCTTCCTGCTCCATAGTTTTCTCCTCTTCTTTTAGACAGTTTACTTAGTACACTCTTCATGTTGATTACCCTCCATACATAATGATATATAATAAAGTTTTATAGATAACGGAAGTATAAGTTTTAGAGTTATTGTAAAGCTACCGAATAGAATTACATGGCTTTTCATGCTTAGATTCCTTATAATTAGTATAATGCATAACATTTTCTTAATAAACCTTTTATTATGGGTTTTAATTTTTTCATTTTCACTGCTTATGTATCACAGACAGGCTATGATATAAATTGCTCGCCTGAAGATAATTGAGGATTGGCACTTTAACTTGTTTTTAGAGTGTCATTTGTAGTCCTAGATAAAACCACATTCTCCCCAACACTTGGTATTGTTAGTCTTTATAATTTTAGTTCCTGGTATTAGTGTATCTTATTTTCATTTTAATTTGATTGCTCCTGATCCAAGCTGCTCTTTTAAATGTTTATCGGCATTTTCGTATCTTCTTTCTGTTCAAATATTTACCTGTTAAAAAATTGTAAAGTATTTCATTTTTTTCTTATTGATTTTAAAATATTTGTATATTCCACATAAGGAACCTTTGTCAGACATATGTATTACAGATATTTTTTCCCCAGCCTGTGGTTTGCCTATTAATTTCCCTAATTGTGTTTCGATGGGGGCAAAACTTAATATTTAACATCATAAAAGGAACAGTTAGCTTTCTGGAAAATGAATGCTTAGGATAATTATTATCGTTATTAACTCCATTGGTCATCCATCTTCAAAGGAGATTTTATGCTGTTTTGAATTCATTAGTACATCGTTTTGGATGTCTGAAGACTGATTCAGGGTTTCAGGGTTTGGGATGTATCCTATGTCCTAAACCCTTATAAGCTCCTGTATTTTTCTCTGTAGTAGTAATACAATAATTTTGGACAAAAACAGGGTAACTCTTAAGTATCTAAATTCCTCAAATGGTGAAAGGCCATTTCCTACATTTTGTAGGTGAAACTAGTGGGTAGTATGCTAACCAGGCAGACTTTGGTCTGCCCCTGGTAATTGCTGGAATTCGTTAGCTGAAAGTAGGTACTCAATTGTATTGTACTCTTTAATGTGGTCTTAACTTACATGCTATAATTAGGTTAAGAGGACAGGATTTTCAGAGAATTTTCTTCTGTAAGCAATATTCTGTTACAGATATAAGAGCTTACTCAAATTCTGTGCTTTTTATTCATTTCAGGAAAAAGTCCCTACAATCAAATCAAGTAGCCTTAAACAGAAGATTTCTGTGCTCAAAGATAGGAGGGGGTGCCATCCTTTTCCAAAGTAGGGCTAGGAACTTTGGAAATCAAATTTAGAAACTGAACATAATTTGGTTTCTATTTCAGCCTCCGCATGAGGTCTCCTGACCTGACTATTTTAATTTACCTGTGGGGGAGTGTGGGTCTCATAATCCAGTGAACCCTGGGAGAGTTGGTGCTGAGTTGAGCAGGAATTTAATCCAGGCTCCCTCATATCCTGGCTGCTTGACCTTGGAGTAGTTACTTCACTTCTTTGAGACTCGGTTTCTCCATTATTAAAATTCAGCTAAGATTATATCCAAACTTAGAGGATTATGGAAATATTAATTGACTTAATTTATATAACTAGTGGAAAAAATGGACACTTTATAGTTTTTGCTCTGTCTGTGATAGAAATAGTTAAGTTTGAACAGTAACCTTAATTATTCTGTGCCTGCCTTTCTTTTTCTGGTCATGTGGCAGTGGGTAATTATTTCATGTCCTTTCATTCATGTGTTTTTACTAATTAATTCTTTAGTGAATAGGCATCAAAGCAGTTATGTCTGTCTTTATTTAGCCAACTGAGAATTCAAAATTGTTTATATTTCTTACCACTGAGAAAAGGCCCATATCAATTTATATGAAATACTCTTATTTTAGATTTTTTAGTTTAGTATTTAGGCAATTTACTTGATTAAAATAATGTTTAGTATTTTTCTTAAACAGTCACAATTCCCATATAAAAATATATATTTCTCATTTCTGAACAAATAAATATTCCAGCGAGTATGGACTTTTGACCCAGGGAGTTCATCATTCATTTTTATCACTTTGGAATGAGAAAAGAACCCAGTATGGGCACATCCCATTTATTCTTAAGTTAATGAAATGATACATAAGAAAGCAATTGTTGACACTATTTACAAGTTATATTTTTTGATGGCTTCCTTAATTCAGTCTACAGAACAGAAGGGAATATTCAAATGAAAAAGAGAAACAGAGAACAGAAGAAATAGCCATGCATCTATTCCTTAACTGGCATTTTAAGTGATTTTGAGAAATAAAAAATGGGATTACTTGGTTCGGTGTTTATTAATTGAAATTGTGTGTGTACGTGTGTGCATGTGTGTGAAAAACATTTGTAATTATGGAGGTACTAACAAAATTCATTTCACTGAATGAGAGATGCAATAGCTTCATCACTCATCTTCCTGCTTCTGAGCTTGCATCTCATTTTTTATTATCAGTAAGCTACCAGACTCCATCTAAAACATAGGCTAAGTCCTGTCATTTCTTAGTTTGAAACCTTCCCCATTGCACTCTGAGTAAAAGTCGAAGTTCTCATAATGGTCAACAAGGTTCTATGTTCTCCCCTCTCCTTACTTCTCTGCCCTCATCCTCTACCTCTTTTCCTTCTATATAAGGTGATACTATTTTTGGCGCCTGTTTACATATGAAGAAACGGAAACCCAGAGATTTCTTAATCTTACTTGCATTCAGTCCATTGTTCATTTCTGAAACATTGAGTTTCTACTATGTGCACAGCATTGGCCTGTTGTTTTGGGTATAGAAGTGGTTAAAATATTGTGTTTATCCCCATAAGCTTCAAGCTAGTGGGGGAGAGGGTGCATAAATTTAATACAATCAAATAGTGCATGAGGTACAATCATGAGAAAGTGCACAGGGCATTCAGGAAGCCAGAAGAGCAGAACCAACCCCAACCTAGAGAATTAATGCAAGGCTACCTACAGAAGAGGACCCCTGAACCACTGTTAGGGAAGAGTAGAAGTCGACTAAATTTGGAGTGAAGGAGGGCATTCCAGGGAGCGGGCATGGCGAGGACACAGGCACAGAGTAGGAAACAAGGTGATAAACAGACACTGGGAGAAGGCCAGTGTTTCAGGACCATAAACTTAACACAAGGCAACAAGCGATAAACAGATCCCATTGCCTCTTCCACCCTGGGAAGCAGGGTCTGGAATTCGTTTTATTGTCTCAAGTCCAGGGATCTGGGATGAGCAAGGACACCAATTCCTGAGTTTCAGGCTGGTAACCCACCTCCACGGTGTGACTCAGCACTATAAAGTCATGTGCTACTTCATTTCTGAATTTTGTTCCAGTTCTTTATCAGCTCTGGGGCCCAAATCTAAATCCTATTGCATTTGGAAGAGGCCATGACAATAAAATTTATTCCCCGGTAGGTGCCATTTTTTCCCTTCCTCCCACCTCCTCTTCTCCCCACTCCATGTCACACAGCATCTGTATATAGGTATAACTTTCAGACCAATGAAGGCGGATCACATGCTCCCATGTCCCAGAATAATATCACTGCTGCCTGAAGTCTTCTTGCTGGGGGCACTTAGGACTTCCAGACAAATCCCCAAATATTGGGTGTAGTTCTGATTAGATTTTAGTTTACTGTTTAGTTTGTTCTTTATATTGTTTGCATTTTCAAGCTCTAAGCTCTGCAAATAATTAATTGCCCTAAACCACGTTAGTAATGTGCACTCAGCCTAGGGACAATTTCATTTACATCCCATTAAGACTGCTTCTGAGGATCTAGGATGATTTAAGTGTTCTGCAACAAAGAAAGTACTGGTATTAGAGGGTATTTTCTGTTTTGGAGCAGTTAAGCAAATCTATTGCATCTTTGTGGTTATATAACAAAATTCATAAAGTTTTGAATGGACATTAGCTTTTTCTTTGTTATTTTACATAACCCAGGTCAGAAAAAAATGCATAAACTTTTGTTGTTGTTATAATTGCTGTTTTCCTGTAAGGGAAGTTTTCTCGTTTACCTGCATCCATCTTGCTTCATGAATATTCAGCTGTTAACGGAGCTGCAAGCTAATATCTATGGAAATGAACTCATTAATAGTATTTTCCTGGCTCCTACTTGGTTCATGAAGTATACAGACTATTTATGATATTTCCTATTTCATTTTCCTCTTGGCTTTTGAAACATAATGGGACTATTGATAATAATTGTTATCCCAGATTTTCAGTTATTTTTTCTCATATTTCTTGAGTGCATAAGCAAAAACTTTCAGATATTTGCCTTTTTGAAGATTGTTAATGTATTTTTACAAAGCAAATTATGAATAAAAATTGTAAATGGCTTAAAGACAAAATGAAGATATTTTACATATTTATATGTATATGATGCTAATCCTGTTAATGAATTGATTATCACATGTTGTATAAAAGACTGATTCTTCTTAAAGGTCTTTCAGAGATTAAATGTACTGTCATTTAATGAGAATAATATCTGGCAAGTATATTTGGTGATATAAAATAAAATTGGAAAAATAGTAGTTATAGCTAACAGTGATATATTGGTTTTTGATGTAATAGTTGCTTCACAAATATTAATTTATTTAACTTTTGCATCAAGGCTGTAAGAATAGATACTATATTATTCTCATTTTACAGATGTTGGGACTGCATCAGGTAAATTTACAGATGTTGGGACTGCATCCCAGGTAAATTTACCAGGGAGGTAAATTTACTGGTGAGATGTCTTATACCTAGCATTTGGTAGAGCTGGGGTTTGAATCCAGGCAGACTGGCTCCAGAATTCAAACTTTAAACCACTTCACATTCTTCTTTTTTATGTTGACAAAGTCTGCTAACTGGACTAACTGTTGTTGTCTCAACACCTGTGCATTCCTTCCCCACCGATTTAAAGTACCACGTGTTTCATGGGGCATCCGGGTAGGTCAGTTGGTTAAGCCTCAGACTCTTGATTTTGGCTCAGGTCATGATCTCAAGGTTGTAAAATTGCACTCCATGTGGGGCTCTGGGCCAGCATGGAGTCAACTTGAGGATTCTCTCTCTCGTCCTCCCTCTGCTCCTCTCCTCTCCCCTGTGCACGCTCGCAAGTGCTCTCTTCCTCTATAATAAATAAATTAACTAAAAAAAAAAAAGTAAAGTACCACAGGTTTCAAATACAGAATTCCCTCCTACTCAGAGTGTTTTCGGGGCTCTCTTCTGTTCCACTAATCTGTACTAGCCCAAAACGAACTGTTAACATTACTGTACATTAGTTCCTTTTAGAAATAGAGTTCAAATAGAATGAAAATGGAAAGGGAATAGAACTACAGACTGAGAAGTGGATGGTATGTTGAATATCTAGACATGAAAAAAGGAGAGAAGGGGGTATGGTAAGGGGCAAAAGGATATTGTTAGAAAAGTCATATGTATCTTAAGGATAGGAATGGACAATTTTAGGAGTTCTGAAGAAAAGGTAAAATAGATATATAAGTTTCTAAATAAAAAAGTTCTTTAAATTAGTTCAAGTATACATGTATCATGAAGCAAATTTTAAAAACCTTTCTTCTCTACCTTGTGGGATTTTATAGTGAGCTAGAGCAGAGTGTGAAAAAAAAAAAGAGGTCTGGATGCCAGGCAGAGACGAATCCTCGTGTTGGGATCCTCAGTCATTTCTCTGGGGTGTTTTTCAGCATTAAATACTTTTCCTTCCCCCGCTGCTACATTTCCTTTTCATGGGAACTGAATTCTCAAATAACGACTTAAACAGGAATAGTGTTCTGCACTTTAAATTTGGGAAATGACCAGTTTCCTGTGCCAGAGAAAAATTTGTGCTTGAGAATATTATCTATATAATGTGCTTTGTACTTCCTGCTTAGCCTTTTCTTTCATTGTGCTGTGTTTTTTAAGTTATCTGATATTGTTGTAAATTCCTGAGCAGCACAATATGAAGTATTATATTAGAGACACAATAGTCTCCTGGCATCTCTGAATAAATATTTGTGAAATATTAAAGATAAGTTAATTGAGCAGGCATCTAATTGAGAAAAAAATGTTCACAAGTATGTTCGTATGAGCTTATGAACGGCCCTTGGAAATTCATTTTATCCCTTATCAATCACCAACACCGGAAACATACTTTTATCTTATTAAATGCCACCCAAAATTCTGAGATATTTGAAATACCCTTTTTTGTTATTAATTCAGAATGTAATGAAAGGTTCATTATTTTCATCTGACTTTGAGCTCTTACACAAATATTATGACCTTTAATACATAAGGGAATAGTTTTTTTTTTTTAAAGATTTTATTTATTTATTTGACAGACAGAGAGATCACAAGTAGGCAGAGAGGCAGACAGAGAGAGAGGGGGGAAACAGGCTCCTGGCTGAGCAGAGAGCCCGATGCAGGGCTTGATCCCAGGACCCTGGGATCATGACCTGAGCCGAAGACAGAGGCCTCAACCCACTGAGCCACCCAGGCGCCCCAAAGGAATAGATTTTAATTTTTGTTTTGCAGCCTTGCCTAGTGCACCATGTTTGTTTAATGGTTCTATTGGTGCTATATAGAGTTGATAGCATTCAGAAGAGCTAAGGCAACTCCAAGAATATTAGTCTTCTTTTCTGAACCTGACTTTTCTATAGAACTTTTTTCTGATTGGTCTGTTATTTTACTTTATTTTAAACTATTAAGTATTTTTTTAATAAAGTGACTTTTTGGCAATAAATTTTTCTTGGCTTATATATTCCAAGTATCATTTGATTCATGATGATCTTGTGTTCCTTGTATTGTTTTGGGTGATTGATGTCTTTTTCCGGAATGGTCAGTGATACACCAAACTTCAGGAAAAAAACAACCAAATAAGTAAGATTAAGAAGTGCCCAATGTTTATAGTCTGCTGTTTTGAAACCCCTCAGACCTAATCCTCCTCAACACACCTATAAAGACCTACCACACACCTATGCAGATACAGGATGTCTCATAGGCAGGGAGTGCAGCCAAGGCTCTGAGCCTTGGTTTCCTCACACATTAAATTAGGTTAAAAATAATAGTACCTTGGGGTGCTTGAGTGGCTCAGTTGGCTAAGTCTCCAACTCTCTGTTTTGTCTCAGGTCACGATCTCAGGGTCCTGGGGTAAGCCCAGCTCTGCACTCATCTCTCTCTCCCTCTGCCCCTACCCCTGCTTATGTGATCATGCTCTCTGGCTTTCTCTCTCTCTCTCTGTCTCGTTCTTGCTCTCTCTCAAATAAATAAATAAATCTTTTAAAAAGAGTAATAGTACCTACCTCACAGAGAGGTGAAAAGAATTCACAGAGGTAATTTTTGTCGGCACTTTGCACAGTGTCAGTGCATAATCAGGGCCAAATAAATGCTAACCGGTGTTTCTGCCATTACTGCTACAACCATAGCCATAGTTCTATTACATCTACCATAGTTTTATTTATTCCTAACACTAGAGAAAAAAGAACAAAAGGGTAAGCCCCCTACCTCCCATTTCTGCTCCTCTCTTAACAGTAAATCAAGCCAGCTAATGCTAACTTCAAGGCAACTCCTTGATTTCAAAACAAATAACTCAAGGCATTTGTTGGTGGGGGGGGCACTACTGTTTAATAAAATATATGTATATTCCATATTGTCATATAATATTGGATCTTTTCTGCTCAGAATTCCAAGTTTGCCCTCAAGTGTGGTTCATGTCAATCTCTTTAGTCACATTTTCTAAACATTTTAGAAATTTAAAAACTAACAAATGCAGAGAAGGTAGAAAAAATTAATTCAAGATCAAACTGTAAGGTGTTTATAGAGACTGCAGCCCATCTATAATCCTTGAGAGGACTTAGAGCACAAAGTATTAATAAAATTTGAACGACGTATATGGAGTAAGGCCACACTATGACTTTGATTTCAGTGGTCTGCTACATGTCTTGGTACGGACAGAACCCCCACAGGCTGATGTAAAATGACAAGCCAATCTGAAAAAAAAATCAACTTTACATTAGAATTAACATCTAATGTAATTGTGAATGCCTTGGAAAAACAGATGTTAAGTAAATAGGCACCAATTTTCTTCATTTTTTTTGAAAGATTTTATTTATTTATTTGACAGACAGAGATCACAAGTAGGCCGAGAGGCAGGCAGAGAGAGAGGAAGGGAAGCAGGCTCCCCCCTGAGGAGAGAGCCCGATGTGGGACTGGATCCCAGGACCCTGAGATCATGACCTGAGCCCAAGGCAGAGGCTTTAACCCACTGAGCCACCCAGGCACCCCTTCTTTGTGTTTTTTATTCAAGCTTTTTCTCTTCTCATCTGGGGACTTTTTCACTCTAATACTTTAAGACCAAATGCCATTTTAAAACTTAGAACTCTGGGGGTGCCTAGCTGGCTCAGTCAGGAGAGCATGCGACTTGATCTCAGGGTGCTGAGTTCAAGCCCCACGTTGGGTGTAGAGATTACTAAAAACAAGCAAACTTTGAAAATAAAATCAAATAGAAGTTAGAACTGTGAAATGATCACTATTAAAGCTTTATAAAAGCAAACAGGACTTGGCAAAACCTCAAGATTATGTGCTGAAAATTAAAAGGGCCACAGAGATCTCTAAGTCACAAAAATGAGTAAAATGAGTTTTATGTAAATTAGATAACAATATTAGTGTTGAGAATAAAAAAACAATTGCCATTTAGTTTTGGTGTGGGGGTAGCAGGGAATAGTGATGACTGCAGCGAGTGAAGGGAATGTGTGGTTGCTTTTGCTCCAGCCTATTGCTACCATTGAGGAATGTGGAACCTGGGTTGATTTTTTTTTTTTTCCTAGTGTTTGAAGAGGGACTGTAATGATTGATTTTTATGTAAATATTTTTATTTCCTTAAACGGTAGCAATTGAAACAATATTTTAACCAATTGTGTTACATTCAAAGATACCTCTACTGCTTTTGATCTCTGCTTTAGACTTAACTCATTGCCTTAAGTCAATGGAAGTTAAATATCCAAGAAAGATGGCTATTATTAATCTACTTTTATGGGCTGAGTGGTGAGGATGAGACAGTAGGAATTGAAATCACAAAAACACACAAGAGAAAAACAAAAACTTAACAAAATAACAAAAATTGACAAAAAACACACTTCAGAAAAGTTTGCCTTTATTATGGTATGTTATTGAAATCACTTAATAAATTTTCTGATTTTTACTTTCCTTTTAGTTTTATACATCTCCGAGATTCCAATGATCCTGGTTTTGGCTTTTCCTTCACTTTCTGTCCATTTTCACTAGTGACTTTCCAGCCACCTAAATATTAACCATCTTTAAAATCCTGTGCCTTGTGTGTAGTTAGAGTACTGATCACATGCTGATCCTTCATGAATACTTTCCCCTGAGAAGTCCTGAAGAGCACAACTCTGTCATGCTGCCTTTTAACACATTGAGGGCAAACAGAAGACACTAAGTGATGTTTTAATTCTCCTCAAATCCTGGGGAAGTTTCAGCCAAGGAAGGTTAAAAAGTATGGTTGTATGGTGAAAAATTATCTTTGCCTAGATGTTGGTGATGTTAATTTTGAAATAATAGTTGTTTTGAGAAAGAATAAAAGAACTTTGGGTGGGAAATTGAGTACATATTAACAGGCTCTCAACAAATATGACATAATAAATCCTTTTGGTTCTGAATCATGAAAAAACACCAACATTCCAAGGGTTTTTGCTCTGGATATTGACATACTCTTTGGTATCACTGTGATCTTTTTAGGCATTTGAGTAACCCAGGGTGGCATATATTTTCCTTTGATGGTTTGTAGAGAAATAGATGCCCAAGAAGGTTAATCTTCAGTATTACTGAACTAGTGACAAGTGATTTATTATTCTGCCAGTTTTTGGAGTTTTGTATGGATGGAATGTTGTCATGGCAGTCTAGGGACAAACTGTTATCTGTTTCAAAAGATGAAAACATGCTGCCCATACATTTTCTGTAGGATTACATAGTCTGTTGGAGAGCAGACATGCAAACTAAACGTATTTTATAATTGTTGTTCATTGTGTCTGAGTTGAAAATACACAACAAAGGGAGCTTTAAAAAATCTGTTTGAAAGGAACTTTAAACATAAATTCTGCCTAATAATTTTATAAAAATGTGGTGGGCTTTTTACTTATACTCTACCAAAGTCATTGAAATAAGAAGATATATGGAGAAATATGGGACATTGCTAAAGCCCAGGAAGACAGAAAATATTACTTATTTTTATAATATTACATTGTCTGGATGTATTTATCCATTCACTTACTGAAGGACATCTTGATTGCTTCCAACTTTTGTCATTTATGAATACAGCTGCTATGAACATCCAGGTGCAGGTTTTGTTATGGATAAATTTTCAGCTCATTTAGGTAACTTCTAAGGAACACGATTGCTGAATTGGCATGGTAAGAACATTTATGGTAAGAATATGCCAAACTGTTTTCCAAAGTGGCTGTATCAATTTGCGTTCCCACCAAAAATGAGAGAGTTTGTGATTATTACCCATCCTGCCAGCCTTTGGCACTCTTGAGTATTTTGGATTTTATCCTTTCTGATAGGCGTGTAGTATCTCATTGTTGTTTTAATTTGCAACCGCCTAATGACACAAGATTGGAATACCTTTTCATATGTTTATTTGCCATCAGTATATCTTCTTTGGTGAGGTGTCTGTTCAGTTCTGCCCATTTTTAAATTTCATTGTTGGCTTTCTTATTGTTGAGTTTTACTAGTACTTTGTACATTTTGGATAATGGTTCTTTATCAGATGTGTCATATAATTCTTAGGGAAATACTTTCTCCTGGTTTGTGGCTTGTCTTCTCATTCTCTTGTCATTCACAGAGGAAAAGTTTTTAATTTTAATGATGTCTGGTTTATCAATTATTTTTTTCATGGATCATGCCTTTCGTGTTGTACCTAAAAAAGTCATCACCATATGCAGGGTCACCTAGAAATTTCCCCCTATGTTAATTCTAGGCACTTTATGGTTTTTTATTTATATTTGGATGTGATCCATTTTGAGCTAATTCTTCTGAAGGATGTAAGGTCTGTGTCTAGATTCTATTTTTTTTTTTTTTTGTCTTTTTACATGTGGATGTCCAGTTGTTTCCAGCATCATTTGTTAGAAAGACTATCCTTTCTCCATTGTATAGCATAGCCTTTGCTCCTTTGCAAAGCTTAGTTAACTATATTTGTGTCAGTCTGTTTCTGGGCTCTCTGTTGTATTTCATTTATCTATTTGTTCTTTAACCAAATCCATACGGTTTTGATTACTGTGGCTTTATAATAAGCCTTGAAATCAGGTAGTGTCAGTCCTCTGACTTTGTTCTTCTTCTTAATATTTTTAAAAGATTTTATTTATTTATTTGTCAGAGAGAGGGAGAGAGCACACAGGCAGGTAGAGTGGCAGCAGAGGCAGAGGGAGAGGCAGGCTACCTGCCGAACAAGGAGCCTGATGTGGGAACTGATCCCAGGACGCTGGGATCATGACCTGAGCCAAAGGGAGCCGCTTAACCAACTGAGCCACCCAGGCGTCCCTGTTCTTATTTTTTAATACTGTTTTGGTTATTCTGAGTCTTTTATTCTCCATATAAACTTATAATCATTTTGTTGATATCCATAGAAGAACTTGCTGGAATTTTGATTAAAGTTGTGTTAAATCAGGTTGGGAAGAACTAGCATCTTGACATTATTGAGTCTTCCTATCCATTAATGTGGACTACGTCTCTCCATTTATTTAGTCTTTTTTGGTATATTTTTATCAGAGTTTTGTGGCTTTTCTCCTGTTGTACATATTTTGTTAGATTTATACCTAAGTATTTCATTTTTGGAGGTGCTAATGTAAATGGTATTGTGTTTTTAATTTCAATTCCATTTGTTCATTGCTGGCACAGAGAAAAGTGAGTGAATTTTGTATATTAACCATGTATCCTGCAACCTTGCTATAATTGCTTCTAAGTTCCAGGAGGTTTTTTTGTCAGTTCTTTTGCATTTTCCACATAGACAATCATATCATATGTGAACAAAGACAGTTTTATTTTTCCTTTCCAACCTATATGCCTTTTACTTCCCCTTTTGTCTTATTGTATTGGCTAGGAAATACAGGACAATGTTGAAAAGGAGTGGTGACAGGAGACATTCTTGCCTTGGACCTGATTGTAATGGGAAAGTTTCTAGTTTCTCACCATTATATCTGATGTTAGCTGTAGGTTTTTTTTTTTTTTTAAGATTTTTAAAAATAATGTTGAGGACATTCCCCTGTACTCTTAGTTTACTGAGTATTTGTCATGAGTGAGTGTTGGAATTGTCAAATGCTTTTTTCTTCATCTTTTGATCAGATCATATGATTTTTCTTTTTAGACTGGTAATGTGATGGATTTCATTAACTGATTTTAGAATGTTAAACCAGCTTTGCATACCTATGGTAAATTCCCCTTGGTTGTGGAGGACAATTGTTTTTAGACATTTGTGGCTTTTATTTGTTAATATTCTGCTTAGAACTTTTATACTTATAAGAGATATTGGTCTGTTATTTTCTTGTGAAGTCTTTGGTTTTGTTATTAGGGTGATGCTGGCCTCATAGAACAAGTTAGGAAATGTTTCTTCTACTCCTATCTTCTGAAAGAGATTGTAGAGACTTGGTATAATTTAAATGTTTGGTAAAATTTAATAATTATTATTTTTTTCAAATGTGTGTAGATATGTTTTTATTATTACAGTAAGTTCATTGCTCAGTTTTAGCACCTAGCTTCTCAAATGCTGAATATGTTTATTATGTTTATTGCATATTGTCTGTCTCCTCCCACTAGAATAAGAGCAGAAATTCTTGACTATTTTGTTTACTATGCCTAAACAGTGGTTTTATATGCCTAAAACAGTGGTTCTCAATGTGTGCTTTGCAATTTTGAGGGGTTTTGCAAAATCCTTTTGGAAAATATATAAGGTCAAAGCTATTTTCATGGTAATACTAAGACTTTATTTGCTCCCCCCCCCCCACTGTGCTGTTGCTTGCACTGGTGGGGGAAAAATCAGTCCTGTGTAAAACTGCTGATGTTTTAGTGTGAATCGAGCAGTGGCACCAAACTATACTAGTAGCCACTATATACTTCCTGGTCCTCACTCATGAGGGAGTGACAAGGGGATGCCAGTTTCACTTAAAGCTGTAAAAAGTATTAGTTTTATTAAGTCCTAATTCTTGAGCATGTGCCTTTTTAATATTCTGTGTGATGAAATGGAAAGTATACCTAGTACTTCTGCAGCATACTCAAAAATATGGCTGTCTTCAGGGATTAGAATTTGTGATTGAGTTGCTATGGAGCATTATATTTACTTGAAATAACAACTGTGAGATAAACTATGTTTCAGTTTCAGGGCATTCGGGCATTTGGCAGATAGTTTTTTTCAAAAAAAAGAATGAAGTAAGCCTGTCACCTCTAGCAAAATAACTGATAGTATTTGTTGATGATGATAAATTCAAGTTTGCAAGTGAATTTAGAGTTTTGGAAAATTTATGTCTATGAGCTCGATACTTTCCTAATACTTACAGATTTTTCTAATGAGTTGGATACTGATATTAACTAATGTGTTGTGGGTTTTCTTTGATATTACATAACAAAATGTGTTAATATCTTGAAGATATGTTTAACTCCCAGTGAATCATTGCTAAAAAAACCTTACTGCATCAAGCATATATAATAGATCCCTTCCAACTGCAGATAGATCAGTTGGTTTTAATGCAACAGAGTATGGAGACTTCACTGATACGGTTGGTTTCAGATTAAAATCGTGACTACCCTTTAAGAAATTACCACTTACTGAGGCTGGGTGTTGTATTAAAGAAGAATATCCACAACTATCTGAAAATGTTATAGCAATGAACATGTCTGTGTGACTTTTTAGAGTGATCTCCTGTGCGTGCCTGATGGAAAGAGTGGGGAGGGCAAAAATGAGTTGAAGGAGATAAGTTAGTACATCAAAATTATTAAGTAAACTGGTGCATTCTGAGAATAAAACTCACTGTGGAGTTTGCCTTACCCATTGAGCAAGCAGCGGTCCAGATGGACAGACACAGGAAGGGAATTGCTGTCTTCTCCCTCTTACCTCCTCATGAGTTTTCTTCCTTCTTTTACTTTCTTGGTAGCACGTTTGTGACATTTTTAGCTTTCTTAAGCTTTAATTAATGCGTGGCATTTACCCCGTTTTACCAAATACACGGTAGGAAAAAAACAATATGGAGGAAATTGAAGAGGAGATGAAGAGTTCTGTTCTCCATGTAAGGAAAGAGAAGCCCCTGACTGCAGCAAATCTAGGAATGTGTTGTGTAATCATTGTTAGGGGAATGCTGGCAAACTGAGTTCATGCTAACACACCTACAAGCTGGAAGGTACAAGAAGGGGCAACTGTGAGCCTCACATCTTCCAAATGCAATGTAGTCTGTCTTAGCTCACTGGTCTCTGCATCTCCCTAGCCTTCAGACATTATTATGCCCTGTTGATGCAGCCCAGATTTGAGGTTCATGGTCCAAGAAAGGATCCTCTGGTGTGATGATCAGGAACACCAAGTGGCAGATCTAGAGGTTGTTGTGCATAGAGGGAGCTGACATAGGGTTTGAAAGTCAAGAAGAAATAACTGAACCCATTTTCACTATTGAGACTCACTTACTTGTTTCTTCACAGTCTGTTTCTTTCGTCTTTGGAAGAATGAACTCAAGGACTGTTCATCAGATATGGTCTCTAGACCAACTGCATCAGAATCATATAGGGAACATACCCAAAGGGCAGATTTCTGGGTCCTCAACTAGTCTACTGAGTCAGACCTTCTGGGGATAAGGGAATCTGCAATTAGAAGAAACTCTCCAAATTTCATGCACAATAAAAAGCTTGAGAACCACTGGTATTACAAGCTTTTTCCAGTACTTATTTTCAACGTATTCATATCAAAGTGAAGATGACCTAATTCTGATGAAACTCTGGACCAAAGGGAATTAATGAATGCAGAGATAAAACAGTGTATGAAATCCCTCAAGTATTTTTGTATTTAGGGTATTAGTGCTTCTTTGACTGATTGGAGAAAAATTAAATGCTCCAATTACAAAGTCTGAAAGGACTTTGTAGATGCTGGTTGTTACAAGAAGATTCACATTATTTTTCTTTATCTTAAGGAAGGAAGACTTACATGTTTTGTCAAAAAGTTTTCGTGATTTTGTGCTCTAGGCAAACTATCTGAAATCTGACTGAACTGTGTGTATAAAATGAAGCTCTTAGGAAGATAAATGCCTCATCAGAAATGTTAACAATTTCCAGGTTTTCTTTCATATACAGTTAAACAAAAAGTTCCATGTGGTCACAGAGGCTAAGAAGATAAAAAGTCAGGTGAAGATACAGTTTACTTGCTTAGTTTGTATGTGCCTTTCTAACTCATATTTTGATTCATTCGTACTGTCTCCTTACTTTAATTCATGGGCTTCAGAATGTGACTGAGTTCAGCTCCTAAGAAAAGGTTTATAAATGTAGAGGTGAACTTTCGGTTTTGCTTGCATGAGAGGATACCTGTTTACTGTGTGGTCAACACGAAATGTAAACTAGGTCACTACACCACCATGTTATTTTAAGACTGAGTGGAAAGAACTGATGGAGCATTTTTGATATGAGCGTACAAAACCAAATCTAAAATAAAAAATGAGACTGATAGTGATTAAAATGGGCAAAATCAGAAAATTCGAAATCTCTTTTCATGAGCAATTGTAGTTAACTCTAGATAATAGTTAAAAAATCATATCACATGTTTCACCAATTAAAAAAATAAGGTGACATCCATTACTTTCTTATTCAATTTATTTAATTCAGTTGAATTATTTCATTCTGTTGAGGCTGTTAGTATTGATGTGGCTTTGTAGTTATAGACTGAAACATGAACTGATTGAATCGGGAATAGAGATGGATTTGAAGCTAATGCTAGGAATGAGATCCTATGGTTCATTTATTTTGTTTCTTTTAAATAGTTTTGCTTTTCTTTTTGCTAATGTTAGAGTATGCTCACAGCCAAGTATTCTGTGCATAAGAAGGTATACAAAGGTCACTTAAACCACTGCTGCATTTTTATATATGCTACATATTTTTTCTTATTATGAGTGCACACTGCCATTACACAAGTGTATTTATGCCTACATGCTTGTATGTAATATGTATATGCATGTACATATATGTGTGTACCTATCAAGAAAGCTGCTTCATAAATTTGTTCATGAAACAATATTTTATAGACATCTGTCTATACATATTTCTGTGAAATTTTTATCACATTCCATTTGTGATTATAATTCTGCATAGTATTTTGTAATTTGTATATACCATAATATAAATGATTCCCTTATTAATGGGTATTTAGGTTGTTTCCAATGTTTTCACTTTTGTAATTAATATTTCCTCTTGTCTGAAAGTTTTCTTGGGATAAATTCATGGAGGTAAGAATTTCTGGGTTAAAGAGTATGCCCATTTAAAAATTTGAGATATACGGTCAAGTTTTTCCCAGAAATGTTATGCCATTTTATATCCCCCTTTTTTTAGAGAGGGAGTAGGGAGGGCCAGAGGCAGAGGGAGAAGGAGAATCTTTTTTTTTTTTTAAAGATTTTATTTATTTATTTGACAGACAGAGATCACAAGTAGGCAGAGAGGCAGGCAAAGAGAGAGGAGGAAGCAGGCTCCCCATGGAACAGAGAGCCCGATGATGTGGGGCTCGATCCCAGGACCCTGGGATCATGACCTGAGCTGAAGGCAGAGGCTTTAACCCACTGAGCCACCCAGGCACCCCGAGAAAGAGAATCTTTTTTTTTTCTTTTTATTTAAGCCTTATTTAAACATATAATGTAACCCCACCACCCTCTCCCAACCCCTCTCCCCCCCACCCCCCTCAGTTTGTTTTATGACATTAAGAGTCTCTTTTGGTTTGTCTCCCTCCTGATCCCATCTTGTTTCATTTTTTCTTTTCCTACCACCTTAACTCCCACCCCCGTTGCATCTCCACTTCCTCATATCAAGGAGATCATGTGATAGTTGTCTTTCTCCAATTGACTTATTTCGCTAAGCATAATACACTCTAGTTCCATCCATGTCATCGCAAATGGTAAGATTTCATTTCTTTTGATGGCTGCATAGTATTCCATTGTATATATATATACCACATCTTCTTTATCCATTCATCTGTTGATGGACATCTAGGTTCCCGAGAAAGAGAATCTTAAACAGGCTTCACGCTCAGCCCAGAGCTGGGTGTGTGGCGCTCTGTCTTACAACTCAGAGATCATGACCTGAGCTGAAAGCAAGAGTTGGATGCTTAACCAACTGAGCCACCGAGGCACCCCTGTGCCATTTCATATTCTTACTCCAATGGCCTTAAGGGTGATAACTTCAGAATATTCTGAACAATACTGGGTTTTCTTAATCTCATAAGTCTTTGTAAATATAGCATGTCAAAAATGGGATTCTTACTTTAATCTTCATTTGTTTGATATAGTATCTAGAGGTTCCCTGGAGACTCTGTGTGCCCTGGGGATTAATGGGCTGTGTAGTCATACCCCAATTTGACTGGTGGTGCCTGAAGTTCTTAAGACAGACAAGGGAAACAATGATTTCACCTGGTTACTAGGTGGTTAATGAGCAATGTCTTGAAGACACAAGCCAGATTTGCTGGATGGAAAGTCACTTCTTCTTTTCCTTCCAAACTTTCTCTTTTAAGACCCAATATAAATAGCTCTTTCTACTCTTTTCTTCCTTTGCAAAAATAATAGCTTACTTGGTCATGGGTCCAAGCTTAATTAATGACTTATTAAGGAGAGTCCAGATCTTTGAAATACTAAGGAACTTTTTTGCCTACCATAGGGCTTTGGAGATCCCAGAAATACAAAATCTGGCTTTCTAAAACTTGGGAGGGGGTAGGTAGGAAGGGAAGGGAAATCCTTTCATTCCTTCTTGAAGAGTCACTTTCTTTCTCTCTCTCTTTCTATATTTTACTCCCTACTTCCTTCCCTCAGTCTATCTCAGTTCCAAAGGGTCACCTTGGAATTTCTGCCCCCCCCTTTTTATAAATATCAGAAGTCCCATTTTTTCATTAGATTTTGGTTTTGTGCTTCACAAGACTTAGAAGTTTAGGAAACATTTGACTCTTAACTGTTTACCACAGAACATTGAGATCATGGTGGAAAAATTTAGTTCATATATACATGATCACTTTTGGTCTTGCCCCTGAATTCTGAAGGATATAATCCCAGGGTGAAACCACAGTGAACCAGGGTTTCACCTTTTACAACAAAACTATTATTCGCAGTAGTTACTGGGTTTTTAAACTCTGGTTTCCTATAAAAAATTTAGTTCTACTCAACACCCTGTTATTTTATTAACCTAATGTTGCCTTCACAATATCTTTTTTTGTTTGTTTGTTTCATGCAGGCATTCTTACACCGAATGAACCAGTGTGCTGCATCAAAGATTGATAAAAATGTAACAGAAGAAACGGTAAAGGTGAGGAGGCGCAGTTGGCCCTCAACCCAAGCACACATTTCTTTTTAGTTAAAATTTCATCTGTGGGATGTTACTCTAGGCTCTTCAGCTTCTCCTCAGTTCCACTATAAGTTCTGCACCAGTCACTTGTGTGGGTGAACCTGAGAAAAAGGGAAACAGGGTTTGGGAAAAGAAACAGAGGGTGATGAGGATGGCGTACAAGACATGGAGCAATTTTTTGCCAAGGCCTTTGGACAGTTTGAAAAGAGTAAGAAAAACAAACCCATGACCAAGAACCTCAGTGTCTGTGAGCAGGGTGGGGGCAGAGCCCTATGTGGGAGCATTGCCAGAGGTGGTTTAGGAAGGCAAGATGTGGACAAATGTGACTTCCAATCTCTGATCACCAAAGAGCAAATGATTTGGGTGGCTCAGTGGTGCAGAAAATGTCTACATATCTTCAACTCAGAAACACATGTATGAGCCTTTCCTTTTAGGCTGCGGGAAAGGAAAATGATGAAGAGTTTTGTAAAGGGGGAGGAGGTAAATGAAAATTAATTGCACTACTGTTATTGTTCATTTAAGCCGCATAAATTATTATTGATGTTTATTTTTAGTGCTGATTTGCTGTTTTATTTTATAAAAAAAAATTCCCAAGGATTTTTATAGGCTCTTCTGACCATTTTTTTCATAAATTAAAAACGAACTTTCAAATTCTCTTACCATGGGAACATTTTAGTGTGTGTGCTTCAGGTCTCAAGCAAAAGACACTTATTATTCAAATGACTTGAAGGCACTTCAGCTCTCATTTGGGGACTCCAGACAGAAGAGAAGGTTCAGGACCTGTGACTCAGGGAGGTCGATAAGATTGCCAGGTTCTGTCTAGCTCTTCACTTTGTCATCCAGGCTATCCGCTTTGCCCCAGGGCTGGCTTCTCTCATCCCTGCAAAATGACCTGTTAGCTATCCAAGCTATCACTTCCAGACACAGCACCTTTCCAAAGGGGAAGAGGCTGTCCATTCCAGGATGCCCTTCCAGAGATCAAAGAAGCCTTTGCCCCCAAAAGCCTGCCAGCAAATCTGCCTGCACTATGTTACCTGCCGCCCATTCTCACTAATAGGTTGGGGACTGTCATGCTTGGATTGTCACTCAGGCTTTTCCTGAGAGCCAGGAATGGATTCCTGGTTCCCAGAGCTGTGTAGGAGTAGAAAGGATGTCCAGACAAAATTGGTCCTCTGCCCTCTGAGTGGGTGGAAAGGATAAGCATGCCCTGAAATTTTCAGCTTGGAAAGAGAATACTATCCTCTCATGGATTTTTTTGTGACCTGCTTCACTATTGCACTTATTATATTTATTTGTAGATGCTGTTCTCAAACATTGAAGATATCCTTGCTGTGCATAAGGAATTTTTAAAAGTCGTGGAAGAATGCCTACATCCAGAACCTAACGCTCAACAAGAAGTGGGAACCTGTTTTCTTCACTTTGTAAGATCAATTTCTGTTTATTTTAGCCCCCCCCC
>RCUC01168359.1:0-58462 GCA_003697995.1 Taxidea taxus jeffersonii | reverse complement strand
CCCCCCCCCACCTGCCCACCCAGGCCCATTATACCAGCAGGCATCTCAGGACCAGCGGGGAAGCCAGAATAGGGTGCCCTGCCCAGGCCCTCCAACAGGCACCTTCTGCAAAGGACACAGTCAGCCCAGAGCCCAGAGGGGTGATGAGCACAGGCTGGGCCACTGGCGGAGGTTTGGGGAAACTGTCCAAGGCTGGCCGCACTCAGCTCTGTGCTTTGGGTCCCTTGTCCTTGACAGGATGACATGTAGTCTGGGAGGTACTCCGACAGGCCTAGAGTCCCTCAGATAAGGGGATGGGGACTCACTGCCCATGTTCTGTGGTCAACCCCCCTGGGGAGGGACATAGCCCTCCCCCTCCACCCCCACCCAACCCTAAAGCCTGCAGGGGGACCCCACTTAGGGACCATCTCAGAGAAACCTGGGGGGGAAAGAAGTATTTCTGTCCATCTGTCTGTCTGCCCTGCACATCAGAATCACAGAGGGCCTTCAGACTGTACAGCACCTGGGAAGCCCTGATGGAGTATGGTGATGCAGAGCCAGGGGCCAGAAGGGCTGGGGTAGGGGCTGGAGGGGGGGCTTCATCCCCCGGGGAGCGCCAGGCAGGGTCCTCCAGCAGCAGGCCCAGCAGGGAATGGTGTCTGGTGCACAGCGGGGCATCCTCCCAGGAACGCTGCCCACGGTCTGCCGGCTGGGGGCCAGACAGCAAATACGCCACATTTTTTGGCGGCTCAAGGGCCTGGTTGGAAACAGTCACCGTTTTATTCTGCAGAAACCACACACTTTGCATCCTGGTGCCCTGCAGGGCGTGGGGGTGGAGTCCGGCTGCAGCCGCCTGGGGGCTGGGCAGCTTGGGGTGACAGGCCAGCTCCTGTCCTCTGCTATCTCCTCCGAGGCCAGGCTGGGTGCCAGGCACCACCCCGGGGTGACACCAGGGCCTCCTCCTTTGCTGCAGTCAGGACAACGGGAGATGGACTGCAGGGGCCCATCCCCTCCCTTCATGAGGCACTGAGGAGCCAGAAAAGACCAGACCCTCAGCCCTGCCTGAGGTTCCCCAGTTGGGAAGGAGATACACCAGGACCCGGGAGGTCACTTCAGCTGAAGGTGTGAATGGCCCAGGTGGCCTGGACTAGGAGGGGCAGGCGGAAAAGCTTCCCAACCCTCACAGGGGGCCCTCCTGGTGCGCACCTCCACTGCATACCCTGCGCTCGCAGCCTGGCGAGAAAGAGGGACTGTTTGAGAAGCCACCTAGGTAGGTGGACGTGTAGGTCTGAGAGTTCTGGGGTCTGTGCGCCCTCCCACTCATGCTCCCCTGGCCTGGAGGGCAGCTCCTCCCTTACCCCTCCTCTGTGTGGCAAGGACCCTGGGACACCCCCCTCCCCCAAGGGCCTGCTCGGGGCCAAGCCCTTTACACACACCAGCACAGCTGTCCAGAAAGGGCTTCCGAGAGCAGGAAGGGACCTACCAAGGTCACACGGTGAGGACACCCAGAGTCACATGGCAAGGTCGTCCAAGGTCATAGGAGATACCCAAGATCACTCTACCAGGTGGTTCAGAGGAGCCCAAGAGAGCCACATTCTCACCCCACACGTTGGCTGCCCGCAACATGTGGACGCAGAGTCCATGATGGACCTCTTCATAAAGAGCCCTGCTCGGCCAGGATGGGCTCAGGGCATTTGCTCTGCTTCAGTTCATGGGACCCAGAAACACTGGCTCCTCCTAGCCCACCCACTCAGGCCCATGCAGGTATGTCCCATCCACCCACTCCCCACTAGCAGAGGCGGCCTGACAGTGCCCTCGGGCCCCCAGCCTGCCTCCTCTGGTGCCAGGATGGCCCCTGCCAAACTCAGCACTTACACGGGCACTGCCATGCACAACCGTGGCGGGCAGCTGCTCCAAGAGGCACTCAGCAAGGCCCCTTGGGGTCCCATTGGCTGGAGCCCAGCGGTGGGCACTGGCGGTGCTCAGGGCTCCCTGCCTCATCCCAGGATCTCCTCTCTAAGAGCTGCCTACCCAGCAGCCTTTCTCCAGCTCTGGCCTGGGGAACCCGGGTTAAAGGTATGACTAAGGCACAACTTCATGGCCCCCAGCTCTGTGGCCACATGGCCGGCCACCTACCATCACCCGGGAGTATGACTCCCCAAAGCCTGGCTAAGGCTGCCAGCCACTCAGCCTCCCGGCACTACCTGACCCCTGTTCCACCTAAATTGTTAACTGAAGCAGAACAGTCATTTTATATCACTGCCAAAAATGAACTATCACAGCACCGAGGCACCGAGGCACACTGATTTTGTAATGCAACATTCTGCGAACGCAGACCCATCCCAGCCACATGGGGAATGCAACATTCAGCGAACGCAGACCCATCCCAGCCACACGGGGAAACACTGAATCTCAGTCTGGGCCTCCGCAGAGTGGGCCACATGGCAGGCAGGACGGACAGACCCACATACGTCCGCTTGCTGCCGCCATCCCCAGAGGGCTCTGCAGGCAGGACCTGGGGTGCCCACCACAGCCCAGCCAGGCCCTGGTACCCGGAGCCCCGGGACAGGGCCATTTGGAAGCCACCTGGGATGCAGCTAGCAGGAGCTAGATGGGGACAACAGCAGGCTTCCCGGGGGAGCTGCAGCCAGGAGCCCAAGGGGATACAAGTGGGGAGGGGACCAGACTCAAGTCGCATCTCCAGCTGCTGCCTTGGGGGACGTCTGAGCCTCGGAACCTGTTTCCATCTGCACAAGGAGGTCACAGGCCCTGGCATGGATGGCACCAGTACAATTGTCCCCACAACCCTGATACCCGCCAGGGGCCTGGCCCCAGGACCAGGCATCTCGGCTCCATTCCAGGCGAGGCAGGACAGGGGAGCACCTGGGATGAAAGGTGGGCCGGCCTGTGTTCTGTGGGACAGTGTGAGCAGCAGTGATGAGGAGAGGAGCTAGAACTCAGCACTGCTGGGGGTGGAGGGTGGGCAGAATGGCGGAAGGGGCTCACAGGACAAGGGAGTCGAGGATGGGAGTAGAGCACAGGGAACACGGACAGTGAGGCTGAAGGACCGTCCTGCAGGGAACATGGGAGAAACGGAAAGAGCGGTTCAGTCCCCGCACTGTGAGTCCGGAGCCCACAGGGCACCGTGCCAGCCACGCTTCCATCCCAGCTCAGCTCAGCACATGCCCGGGGAGCACCTGCTCTGGAGATAGCCCAGAGCTCAGGGCCCTGGGTGCCCCCCACCCGAGGCCTTCTTCCTCCTCTGCTGCTCTCCCTGGGGCCCAGGTGGCAGCCATTCCGGACTGGGTCCCACAGTGGCGGCTCTAGGGACAGATGCGTGCTGGCACAGGGCACGGAAAGGCCACCATTGGGCCCCAGCCACCTGACACCCACAGGGCCAGCCAAGGCCCCAGCACTGTGGAGCGTCTGGCCTGGCCCGCAGGCCCCTGGCAGAACACTGCCCGCCATCCTTCCACTGCTTCTCTGCTCAGGCTCCCCCGGAGGGTCAAGGGCATGCCAAGGGCACAGTGCCCTGTCCTTCTTCATTCCCCCCCCCCCCCCCCCAGAATGTGGGAGGCACGCACTAGAGGCCTCTCCCCAGCAGCGGCTGAGACTAGTCCAGGCTGGCGGGCAGCACGGGGACACACCAGGGACAGCCACCCAGCCAGGTGCACCCACTACACAGACCAGGACACCAAGTCAGTGTGGAGGGAGAGCTGCTCCAAGGGAGGTGGGGAGGCACCTAGTCCACCTGGCACCTGGCGGGACCCCCGACACAGGGCAAGGACAGGTGTGACCAGCGGCTACGGGTCTCCAGGCAGGTGCACCCATGAGAGACCCACCAGCCCAGGGCTTTGCCCCTCTGTAGGGCCAGACCCATAGAAAGGAGGGTATGCCGAGGGTAGGGGGTTGTGCTTCTGTACAGGGAGGCCAGAGACCCCAAGGCCCATGCTGGGTCCCTGTGCGCGTAATACAGAATCCTTATTGTGTGCCGGGCTACTGTCCCCAGGAGGCACAGACAGAGGCCCGTGGCTCAAGGGCACAGGGCTTGCAAGAGTGCGAGGGACCAGCCCCTAGCAGACGCCGACTTCTTGGGCGCACCCAGGTGCAGCCCAGGGTGACAGGCCGGGAGGGGCCCAGGCAGGAGCAGAAATGCCAGGAATGCAGGGCAAAGCCGCAACAAAGCCTGTGGGCCGAGTAGGCCTGCAATCCAGAAACAATCCCGCCACAGACCGACCGCAGCCTCCGCTGGGCGGGTGGCAGCCCCTTCCTGGCTGGGCGTGGAGGCCACCGGCCTGTCCCAGCTCCGCCCAGCAGCACAGGCCCTGGCCAGGGCAACAGGCACACGCCCTGGGGCTCTGAACCCTCTTCCAGCACCGTCCCCTCCCCAGAAGCACCCTATCCGACGGACAGGTCCTTCATCAGGCAGCTTTGGGCAAAGGAAAACAAACTGGGCGGTACCGTCAGCATCTCCAGAAACATAAATCCATAAATCACATGTTGTCCACCCACCATCACACACGTCTCCACCGCCCTGTGTCCCGAACAGCACAGCTGCGAGACGCTCAGCACGGGGATAGGGACAGAGCCTCCACGGGCCAAGCACAAGCTGGGGGGATGCCAGCCACCACCTGTGCCCACCCCTCGAGCCCCAACCCCGTCGCCCTTCACGCGAACTGCAGACCAGGAACCACACCGTGAAGATGGGCTGCTGAAGGAATGCTTTTATAGAAACTTTCCCACAAACACACCAACTCCAGAGATGCTCGCTCTTGCTCCGGAGACCCCACAGGCAACAAAGGGATCGTGACAGTTACACAGCCTCTCCATTTGGAGCAGGGAGAGCGGGTCACAGGCGACACAGAGCGGCTGACCTTCCCAGGTTCAGCCCGAGGACACTGAAGTCAACTCACTTCTGGATGAAGGCCATCGTCTGCTTGGCTGCTCGGGTGGGCGCCTGGCCTCCGTCTCCACGAGGCCGCACACCCAGGCAGGACGGCATTGTCGGCCCATTATCATCAGATCCCAGAATCCCAAGGGCAGGCCTTGCCGCGCAGGCTCTGGTGGTGGGGTGGCCCAAGGTACCCCCAAGCGACGGCCCCAGGCCAGGAGACAGGGTCTAGACTCAGTTATGCAACTAGAAAAATGTGACCACAAAGCACTTTTCACGTGTATGGGTTTTGTTGGTGGATTTTTCTTTTTCCTTTTGATTCAAAGAAAAAAACATAGCAGGCTCTCAGGTATACAAAACTGGTAATATTAGATAAAAATACAAACTTCACCTTTACAAAACAAAAACAAAAACACAACACACACACACATTTCTGTTGAATACATGTAAAGCGTAACATCTTACCAAAAATAAAGAATTCAGATTCTGTCCAAACACTGGCACAGGGTCACCTCGCCAAGGCGAGGACTGGGAGCGGCAGGCCCGGGACGGACTCGATTGGTTCACGCATAGTTCTCTCGAAATGGCTTAAATTAAAAGGCAAGATAAAGTGGGGGCAGGGGACAAACACGTAAAGCCAGAAACATTTAGGAAGTGATGCATAGGTGGATATACCATGTTTATTTTAATACATCTCATTTGTTCGCATCCTGCGAGGGAAGATACGGTCCCACTGTCCTGACTTACAGCAGCCTGGTGTTATCGGTGTAAATGTCATCCAAGAGATAATTAAAAAAAAAAAAAAAAAAAAAAAAAAAAGTCTAGCCAAAGAGTAAAAAGGAAAGCTTAATAATCACTTTATGGTGTAAAAAAAAAAAATCCACTTAAGGCTCTCGGGAAGGTTTCTGTATAGACTTAAACACTACAGCAAAGAGATGTGTTTCTAAGTCCCATGGCAGTTCTGGGACATCCCTGCTCCCACGTGCCCCGCAGGGCCCTCGGCCCCCGCCCGGAGTCCTCCAGAAAGCAGGCTGTGTCCCTGGCAGAAGCACCTGTGACCCTGGACAGAAATCCGGTCGGCCGAGGCACGTCGCTTCCATCTCACGGGTGTCCCTCCATTCCGACAACTGTTTAGATATTTTTGTGAGTCAGTTTTGTTTGTCATGTTTTGTGGTTCTGTTTGCTCTGTCTCTCTCTCTCTCTCTTTTTTTTTGACAAGGAAGCTTCTTATTGTTTCACCGAGTGCTACAATACTTGCTTTGATGTCACATTAAACAAATGTATACTGTCTCTTTGTTCTCCCGAGTGTGCATGGAGACAGTTTTTCACGGAGGAGAACAAAGACCGCACGCTGGCAATGAGCACCGTACATAGTAGGTTCAGGAATGTAACACGCCATGTACATCCGTGTCCCGGAAAAGGGCTGCTGGCTTATCCTCACCTCACATCTGCAGGGAGAGGGGAAAGAGACGGACACTGACGAGGAGCCGAGCACGCATGCCGCCGCAGGGATAGTGACCACAGGGAAACACACTCATACACGCCAAGACAAATCTCAGGGTTTCAGGGCTTTGTGGCATTTTCCAAATCAAATATGCCTCAGTACCCTTTCTGTAACCTCCTGACCAGAACTGGACAAGGCTCTTGGGATCTCACAGAACATTCCTTAGAACAAGCCCCATTCTCCCATTGTACAGATGAGGGAAACTGAGGCCCAGAATGGTTCTTTCTTTACCTTTTTCCTCATGTTCTTTCTCCACCCGCACCCCAGCAGAGGGCTTGATGTGATTTCTGGAGCTCTGGCAGCTATCCTGGGCCATAAGACAACCCTGAGGATGGGTGCTGCCAGGCAGACAGGAGAGGTCTTGGTAACCAGGCAGATCTACACTGAGCTCCGGGCTAAGAACAGCTCTTCCCCATCCACATCACCTGTACTCACAAGCTAGCAGGGACTCTACGTCCCATGCACTTGACATCTCTGTCATCGACTGGCCCATGGAGGCCAGACCCCAATCGATGGTGTGCAGACTGGGTGCACAAGCAGGCGCAAAACCACCCCCAGAGCCACACCCTCAGGGAAAGCAAAAATCACAGGCAAAAAATTATTTTGAGGCCACTTCAGGAACCCACCCTAGTGGATCCTTTCCTCCCCAGAGGATCCTTATGAATGGACCAGACCCACCAACCTCAACGTGGCTGACCTGGCAGCTTTCCACAGTCACTCAACCAGCACCTGGGCTCTGAGACACCATCTCTGAGAATCTCTCCCACAACCACCTGTTTGGGATGCCATGGGCTCACACGTGGCCAGAGGCAAGGACCAGGCTCTCCAGAACACACAGGTCAACAACAAGGAGCAGGAAGGCTGGAAACTACTTTCATCATGACTGTGGTTGCCCAAATCCCATTTTCTTCTGGGAAGCAGCATGCCTCTCTACAAGACTACGCTGCCCAGGTCCTCTTGCAGCTGAAGGACGGCCAGGGTATCACAGCAGAAGTCACTGAGTGGGACTTCTCTAAGAGGGTTCTTCTGCCCCTCTCCCAACTTTACTCTTCCAGCCTGGAGTGTAGATGTGATTTCTGGAGCTTCAGCAGCCATACTGAGCCATAAAGCAACTCTGAGGATAGACGGCCCCCAGATACACCTGCTCCTAAACGTCTGCCTCACCCCAGCCCTTGTTGGTTTTGGTGTTACCAGCAGCCAAAGAGAGTTTCCAACACAGCAGTCAACGGCCCTACACGTCTATGAAACATTTCCAGACAGGACCCCCGCAGTCTTCAATTCCCTCACCTATTGTCCCTGTAAGCCTCAGTCTTCCATCTGTCAAATGGGACGGGTAACCTGCCCAAGGTGATCCCGGCTAATAGACATCAGAGCTACCCCACTGCCATTCAGGAACCCAACTCACTCCACTCACATGACACCAGGGCCTCCCCCATTAACGCAAGAGACCCAAGCCAGAGCAGGGACTCGGGAAGCAGCAGGACACGCCAGCGAGCAGACCCGCAGCCCAGCCAGACACCGGAAGCTTGCAGGCCGATCAGGGCCGATCAATCAGAGCCGAGAGCTGGCTGCCGCGGGAGGGATTCACCGTGTGATCAGCCGGGCACCTCCCCCCTGCAGAACCACGGCACGGCCGCACACAGCGCCTACCTGGTTGGCTGCGTTAGGTGGGTTTTAACCTTTTTCTTTTCCGTTTTTTACCTGACTCCCTACGCCTTCCTGTTAACAGAAGGGCAGGGAGGGTGAGTGGGCCTAAGGGTTAGGGCTGCGGACCTGAGGCAATAAATAGCTGAGGTGTTTGTCTTTCTGCAAGAAAACACGATTAGCTTTGGCACAGAGACACTTCCTGGTGCCCTGGAGCGGGCCCGACGCTGTGGGTCAGAGCACCACGCTGCCTCGGGGCAGAGTCCGCCTGGGACGGGAACGGGAGGTGTCCCGGCACCGCCCCAGCCGAGTGGCTCCCAGGCACCCCGACCAGGGTGGAGACGTCCAGCGTCCCCCAGCAGGCCGTCAGGGCTGGCGGGCACCCCGAGGACTGCGTCAAGTGAGCCGAGGAGGAGGCCGAGGGGACAGGGAGGGAGGGGCCGCGCCGAGGCAGGACTTACCCGTCTCCTCCTCCCGGTGGTCCGGGTTCGGCCCGCCGGCAGTGCACGTGCATTCCAGATGCTCCTCCAGCCGCACCTGCACTTCCTTTAACTTTGGCTTCTTCCTGACATACTCCACCTTGGCCACCTGCCCGAGACAACAGCCCCGCCATGACCGCTGCAGCCACGCCCCGCACGCGGCACACCGGGAGCACTGACGCAGATACGTGCTCTACCCCACCCAGGCCGACCTCTGACCTCCAACCTCTCACCTCCTCCCCACAGAAAGGCAGGAGCACCGGGGGACTGGGGGGTGGTAACTATGGACATTTGTGGTTTGGGGCATGTTAACTGGAACCTGACAGGCCGCAGAGGGGGACCCCACAGGCGCCAGGCCCCCCGTGGCCACCTGGAGGCCTTCCCATGGCTCCCCCAGCTCACCTTGGCCGAGGGAACACCAGCCTAAAGATGGGCAGGGACCCCGGGCCATCGTCCCACGACGTCTCAGGCCTAGCCCCAAGACAATGACCCCTGCAGCTGGGCCTCCCCCGTCCACTCAAACCTCTGTTGGCCCAAATCTATGGGGGGCACAACGCGGTGGACCTGCTCTCTCTGCACCTCTCCCAGGGAGCTACCAGGAGCACATGGCTGTGTCCGGCCCATAGGCACAAGCCCAGGCAGCCCAGAAATCGAGTCCCTATGGACCCCAGCTTGGGCCTGGGAAACTGGCTCACTCTGTCATGGGAACACCAGTCCACCCTCCACAAGTATACGCATGTGCACACACATGTCCTGTCCCAAGAACAAGCTCCATGCTCACACGTATGTGCACACGGAGTCCGAGCACACTCCGCACTCACAGCTCACAAAGGAGATACAGAACACTAGAGAAGCCTTCCTCCAGTGGGCTCCCCTCCCAAGCACCCAGCCTGAGCTCAGTCCCCAGCAGGGGCAGGACCACCATGTCCCCACTGACCTGGACCCCGCAGACTTGGACACACAGCCCATGCTCCCATCTGTGCTGACACTGGGCTGTAGTCCTGGGATTGGCCTCCAGGGACAGCCATTCCACCCCATTTGCCTGGGGAAACTGAGGCAGAAAGGGAGCAGAAAGGGGTCCCTGCAGGTACACCCCAAGCATGTGGAGGCATCAGGGAGTTGTCAAGGGTGAGGGGCTCCCTGGCGGAAAGCAGAAGCCCCCAGCCTGGGGCAGCTGGGAGGGGAGGTGGTGGGAGGGGAAGTTCTAACACAGAGGCCTGGAGCCCAGAAGCCAGAGGACCCCAGGCAAGAAGGATGGGCCCCCCCACAGGTGAGCAGGCCTCAGGGCTTGTCCAGACCCACCCGTAGCCGCTGGGCCACATTAATGGGTAACCCGCCGTGCAAAGGGTGCCAGGTGCCCACCAGCCGCGGGAAGCGGTGTGCGGCCTCAGGTGTGAATGCGGACAGCCACGTGTGAGCTCAGAGGTGGAGTGGCAGCCAGGCCAGGTTTGGGGCCAGGCCTGGCAGGTTTCCTAAGGAGGGAAGAGGTAGAGGAAAGGACCACGGGCATGAGCAGCCCCAGCTGCGGGGCCAGGTCAGCACCTCATGGCACCTACCACTCTGGGAGACCAGGACCACAGAGAGAGAGATCTATCCTCAGGACATGGGCAGAGAGCCTCCACTTACCCGTCTATAAAATGGGAACAAGGATTGTCCCAAGGCTTCACATGTATACAAGAACCTAGAACTTGCCACTGGGCCACCTTCCGTTCGGAACAAGCAAACCCTGTCTCAGCACATTGAGCTTAGCAAAACCAGCCCCTGGGGCCCAGAGTGAACCTCCCCTCGAGGGCACTGGGTAGGGTGCACCTCAGTGGGCCTCCTGAGAGGGCAGAGGACGCCTGCCTGAACCTGGCCAGCGTGCCAGCCCTCTGGGCATCAGAACTTGGGGTTGGCTTCAGCACCCTCCTGCCCCCACCCAGCCCCAGGGCTTCAGCTGGTAGGTCAGAGGCCGCAGCCCATAGCTCGGGGCACTTGAGTGTGCTCGGGGCACACTGGACTGTGTTGGGGGACACAGGGAGGCTAGGGCAGGCAGGGGCCTGGCCCTCCGCACAGCACGACCCCTGCTAGGCGAGCACCTCACCTACTTACTCTAGGGGAGCGGGTACGTGGACCCCGGCTCTGGGTGTGGGAGGCAGGCTTGTTTCCCACAGACCAGCCATGGCAGGGAAGGCAGGCGCTCCAGAAACCCCACCACCACCACCGCCCCCTTGGCAAAGCACTCCCAACACCAGCCACTCCAGTCTGGGAACCCACTTTCTCTGCAGACGGGCTGTTTTTATCAAAGAAAAACAAACAACGATCTATGATTGCACCTGCTTCTGGGTATGTGAGGATTCCAAGCCGTTCCACCACCTCCGTCTGGCCAGGAAGTCGCTGCATTTTTCCCCCAAGAACACACTGTGAATATTAACTTCTCCAAGCAGCCTCTACACCAGCCAAGTCCCCAGAACAAGATGTTTGTGTCTTTGGGACCCTCGTTCCTGTCGCCTCAGCCCCCAGACCCATCCTGCAGCCCAAACGGTGTCCCCACGGCCCTCCCTCCCTTCTCCCTCTGTCTGTGTCCCAGGCGTCTGAGCTGCGCCCTATAGAAAGGACAATCCACTTTCCGTGGTGAGGCCGCCTGGCAGGAACCACCCCACCTGCACACTCGCAGGGCAAAGCCACCCGAGCATGCCATCCAGTGATGCCGTTACTCCTTCCAGACAAGGGACACCGAGCACAGAAGCCCTGAGCTCCTGCTACTCATGGTGTCCCAGGCTGGGCCGGGGAGAGCAACACCCCTGCTGGGGACTCCCCTCCCCAGGTTATGGCCTGACCACCCCAGAGTCAAGGGCACAGCACTGTCCACAACAAATACCAGTATTTACTGAACCCCCAGGTCGCTCACAGCAATGCTCACAGCTACCCTATAAGGACCCAATTACAGTCTGTTTTCCAGATGGGAACACTGAAGCTGCTCGGACAGGAGATCCACGCTGCTGGAGTCCCTGATCTCCCCCAAGATCCCTGAGCTGGGTCGCATACTCCATCAGGGTTCAGAGGCCCATCCTGGGCTCCCTGGCAGACACACCCAGACCCAGCTTCCAGAAGCCTGAGGTCGGGCGACACAGAGACACAGCCAGCTGCCCCACTGTGGTCCAGGGACTGGGTTTCAGCTTCTGGAGACCTGGGGGCCTAACCAAGTTAACAGACTTGGATGTAAACCCACAGGATGCCCTGAAGAAAACGGGAGCCCCCAACTTCCAACACCACGCCATGAGAAGCTGGAGAACCACCCCACAGCCCCAGCCAGTGTGAGCTGACCAGAGTCCTGGGCCCCGCTGTCTACGCCACTCCTTCTCCTAGCCCTCGAGCCTGGGGTCTAGGGGACAGGGTCAGCTGCCTGCAAGGTCTGGGGGCAGCGTTCCCTGGGGAGAGGAAGAGCTGGTTCATCCGGGACCCCAGTCAGGGAGCACGCTTGGCTCCCCTAAAGGCAGACCCCAAATGCTGACCACGGCGAGCTGACACAGGGACACACAGGTGTGACCCCAGCCCAGACAACATGTCCACCCCTAAGATCTGACTGCAGCTGTCCCTGCAATCCCAAGGGGACCACCCTGAAGGCAGGTCCCAGGAGACAAATGAGGGCCCAGCCCCAGAGAGCAAAGGGCCCACACCTGAGACCATCAGAGGACTAGAGGCCCTGTCTAGAAGCCTTAGGCCACTGTCCCTGATGGTCACGGAGCGGAGGCAGCCATCTACCCCAGTAAGTCCTGACAGTCAGGGCCTGGGGGCCTTCAGTGGAGCATACCAGATAAGTAACCATCTGGGCCTCATGCTGGGGCTGCTCTCGGCCTCCCCTTACCTTCTCCAGTAAGTGCCTCTAACTGTGATCGAAATACCGTAAACCAAAAAAACCAGACACGTGTCAGCTCAGGGCAAGACCTCCCACCTGCCCAGCCACACAGGCCCCGCTGCACCCCTCACAGACACTCAGTGCAGGACTCCGCCAGGCCCAACAACCCGCTCTGCCTCACCCTGATACAGCGGCCACAGCTTCCTGGGCAGCCGAGGGGACCAGGCCGCCCTCCACAATGGACCTCCTGTTTTCACTGACCTTTTGTCCCTTCTCGGCCAAAACCCCCAGTGTCTGGGGCCGGATGTTTTCCTGCCAACCCTCTGATGGGTGGGCAGGGAGAAGGAGCTGCCTTCCCTGAGGGAGAAAGAGGAAGGGGTCCGAGAAGGGCAGGGCCGGACATGGAAGCAGGCCACCAGGCTCCAGCTGCAGGACTCAAGCTGTCCGTCCCCTTGGGCAGACTGCGACCCCGTCCAAGCAGACGAAGGCCTGTGGGGGGAGCCCTAGCTGAGCACCACCACTCACTGAGTCCTCCAGGCCTGTGCCCAAGGATGATGGGGGCCTCCCAGGAAGCAGCCCCTGATGGCCACACCAGGACCAGCCATGCCCCAGTCATTACCTAGGGGAGGCAAGAGTACACAGGGCAAGGAGCCCCACTTCATTCCGGCACCGCTGTGTCTCTGAGAGACCAGCTAGACGCCCAAAGGGCAACCCTTTGCCCAGTGCCCACATGTGGGACTGTCATGTGGAGCTCCAGCACCCCCACTCCCAGCAAGAAAAGATCTCAGGTGTCTGGGTTCTCAGGGCTCACAAGACCCCCTCACAACATCCTGTAAGCGAGGACACAGAGACCCAAGGTGTCCCACAGCAGGCAGCAGGGGACAAGTCTTGGTGCAGAACACACAGCCCCATCCCCTTGGGCCTGTTTCCCCCTTTAACAAATGGTGCAGAGCTGGGCCCCATGCCGGATGGGGGCCCCGGTGGCCGCTGGGCCTGAGGGCCCAGCCGAGACCAGAGCCAGAGCCCAGGCAAGTGCACCAGGCCACTGGGAGCCTCCACTGTGGAGAGCACAGCATGGCAAGCCATGGAATTTGCTTACTCAATGCCCCAGGTACTCAAGGACCAAGTCCCAGAGGTCAGGTGGAGCCCTAGTTATGGGCCTGACGTGCCTTCTCACGTGAAAGACAAGTGTCCCAGCCAGCTCCATGGTCCGTAAGTAAGAAAGTCTCCCCTGCACTTCACTCTGAGGCCAAGGGCCCACAACCAGGGGCCCCGGACTGGCAAGCGGGCCCACGGGCTCTGAATCTCCAGTTGAGGAACAGCTTCTGACACACCCCCAGAAACCGGGGCACGGGGATGCACTGGCCGCTGGAGGCTTAGGCTGAGTGGGCAGGCCATTGCCACTCAGTAGGTGTCCCACTGCCCAAATCCACAACCCAGGATTACCTGGGACCACAGCCTTCCCAGAGCCAGCTTCCAGTGATGGCAGCCCCCTCCCCTAGACTGGGAGCACCTGGGACTCTGCAGCCTAGCCACACATCAGAGAGACCAAGACACTCTGGTGCTATCCTTTTGGAAGCAGAACAGCTCCCCTCCAAACGGGGGCCCAGCTGCCCCGGTACCCACATGGGACCTGCACAGCCTGAGATAGCACGTCACCATGTTTCAGACTCATTTCACAGATGAGGCAAGTCAGGCCAGAAAGGAGCAGACCCATGCCCCAGGAACCCCTCCAGCCACTGGGCCAAAACCCCACCGTCTGGCCAAGACCCCAGTGTGGCAGCCCAGGGTGACCCGAAGAAGCAGATTTCCCCCAAAGACTAAGGCGGGAAGAACAAGAAGCCCCCACACAGGTAATCTGAACGTGACCTGGAAGTCTCCAGGGCCAGCACCCTGCCCCGGACACGGCTCTGGGGCAAACGCCCAGCTGTGTGCCAGCACCCAGGGACTGCGGCAAAGACGGCCAACCCAGCGCCCATCCTGAGGGCCTCCGAGCAGAGCACAGCTTCCCAGAATGAGAGGAGGGGCTGGCTTTGCAGGCCCAGCCCCCAGGACTAAGGCACCCCCAGGAGGGTGCTCAGGAGGAGTCCACGGACACCCACCCCACAGCAGAGCGGGGTGCCCTCCCTGACCTACAGACAAGGGACAGAGGCCCAGTGTGGCAGGCCCTGCTTCCCGTGTGCTTCTGGGGAAAGGCTGAGAGGATCCCATGCCCCTCTTGCCATGCGCCATGGCCCGTGTCCTGAGGTCGGTCCGCGATGTCGCCTCACGGGGAGGCAGGGGGAAGGGAACCACACGCCTACCCCCCCACCCCCGCAGCCGGCCCAGCCCCGGGTCCCAGCTCTTCCAGCACCCTGCTGTGCGCCCGGGCCTGGCGGGCACCCCGGGGCGGGCCGGCTCACCTTGACGCTGCGGTGATGGACGCGGGAGGGCTGACACTTGACGCTGCTGGTGTTGCAGCAGCCCGCACAGCGTTTCACCTCCACACACGGCGGCCAGATCAGGAAGTTGGCGGACGTGGGGTCGACCTGGCTCCGAGGTATCTCGTAAATGACGGTCCTGGTCTTGCAGACCGCGGGGATGGCTTCCTCTGCAGAGCAAGAGCCACGGTGAAGGCCGGGCCATGCCCTGTGGCCCACAGGAGCCCAGCACCCCACCACCACCACCTGAAGGCCTGAAGGGGGCGTGTCCCCACGCGGCCATGTCCCTGCGGCACGTCAGGCCGCCCTAGGTCCCACATACCGGGCCCCCAACAGGGTGCACTCGGGCTGGCCCAAGGAACAGCAGCAGTGAGGGCCAGGCAGGGAGGCTCCAAGGGAAGGGCACTGCTGGCAGAGGGGACCATGTGAACAGGAAAGCCTGACACGGCCTGCAGGGGGTAGAGAAGGACCCAGAGCTGACGGGGTTGGGTGGGGGGGGTCTCTGCACAGATGGTTAGGGAGCTCCCAGGACTAGTGGAGAATGGGGAGAAACAGGGAAGCTGACGCTGGGACCCCAAAAGCAGGAGGGCAAGCCACCCACAGCCACTGGACAAATCAGGGCCTAGCCCTGCCAGCTGCCACAGCCCTCGGGCCAGGCCCAGGAAGGCAGGACACCCGAGGTGGGCAGGGGACGCAGGACATGGGACTCAGGCCCACCTCCCTAGCCCACAAGCTGCAGACCTGCTCAGTAAAGGTCACCAAGAGATGAGGAACAGGCTCTACATTCCGCTCTGTGCTCCTTGGCACAGACCCATATGTCTGACCCGAAGCCCCAAATGCAGCAGAGGCCAGGGCACCACTGCCTGATGAGACGTCCACCTGGGGACCCCAGCACGTGCACATTCCTCCCCACATGCTGCCCTACGAATCCACACCAGCCCCCAGGGCCACTGGGCCTTGAGTAATACAGGGCTGGGGAGCCCGGGCAGGCGGGCAGGACCCCAGAACCCACAGAGGGCCCAGCACGACCCCCACAGCCGGCACCAGGCAGGGCAGAACCTCATCCCCTGCAGTCAAGCAGAAGAGCCTGAAATGCAATCAAAGGACAACAGGGACTTGCCTCTGCCCCAACACCAGGATAGATGCCTGCCTCCCCCTTGCCCGTCCCCCCAACCAGGGGCAGAAGACTCCCGAGAGCCCCAGGGACTGGGGGGCCTTGCATCCTCCCCAGTGGCCTGGAAGCACCTGGAGAGGGGAAACGCTGGGTCTCCAAGAGCAGGCCTGCCAACACGGAAGGCTGAGCACTGGAAATCTGGCAGCCCCAGTGTGGGGAAGGGGCTCTGCTCACAGCAAGCAGCCCAGTGCCCACCAGCTGCGAGGGGCCTGGGGGCCCTGGCCAGGTGAGGCCGAGGGTGGAGCCAGGGAGACAGCCTGGGGCTCCCCACCTGGAACAGAACAGGCCTGCTGGAGCGCCCTCACCTGTGACACGGGTCTGGAGGATCAGAAGCCACCACAACAAATGTCATCTGGGTGGGCCCACTTGTCTTGAGGAGGAACCCTCACCCACATGCTGCACCCCAGGCCAGAAGCTACTAAGTCTACGTCCTGGGAGGGATCTAAGCTCAGAGGCAGGGAACAGCACCCCCCGCAGTTAGGACTGGAGGAGGAACCCCCGGGTGGCATGGGACTCAGAGCAGAGGGAGTCACACTCCCTGACCCCGCTCACTCCCAGGGCAGCAAAGTGCAGGGCAAGATCTGTCTCAGAGCTGAGCCACCCGCAAACCCTCACAGCCTCAAGAGGCCAGACAGACACGGGGTGCTCTGCTAGGGGACAGGACGCAAACACCCCCCAAACCCGCGCCCAGCGAGTGGGGTGGGGGCCAGGGGCAGGGGCATCTGCTGGTGGCCCGTGCCGCAGCCGCCTGCCAGGCCACGCAATCCAGACTGGAAAGGAAATGCAACCACGTTTGCAGCAAGTCCTTCTCCAGAACAGGCCCCGACAAGACCGGGCACTTAAGGAATTTATGACGGCTCCCCTCTCCTGGAAACTCCTGGCCCAGGCCAGGCTGCAGCAGGCAGCAGACGAGCCGGGGCAGGAGGGAGGCCTCCGGAGAGACGGTGGGCGGCCAGGGCTGAAGGCGCTGGGGCCCTTGTGCAGGCTAGGCCTTTGTTTGGCTCCACTAAAGGCCCAGTGGGAAGAGCCCCCAGGTCCCCCAATATACCCTCCCCTCGCCCTGGCAGGCCCAGGGCTCACCAATGCTTCTCTTCCTCCGGATGGGCACAGGCCGCTGCTCAGGTGCATGCTTGGAGGCCCGGCCTGCATGGGCTCTCACACTCGTTTCCAGAGCATCCTCAGCCCCTGCAGGTAGAAAGAGGAAATGGTGACCAGCCAGTCCACATCCAGGTGTGCCCAGGGGCCTGTCCAGCGGCACTGCCTACCTGCTTCCGCGAGACAGATGGGGTCCTCTGGGAGAGCCGCCACTCTCACGTGCCAAAAATCTCCCGCCAACCTCTGGGAAGCCAACACGGAGGGCCCCCAAACATGGCACCCCTGCTGGGCTCTGCTGCCGACCCATGCAACCCCGTGCAGAAGGGGCAGATGATCTCCCCGGGTGAGGGCCTGCCGTCCTCGTTCTTAAGACCCTGAACTACCAGGCCCACTGCTCCCAGTCAGGTCCACGGGGACGGCCCAGAAGGGGCAGCAGACATGGCTGCCGTGGCTCCCCTGCTGTGTGTGCGTCTCTCTCTCTCTCCCCCTCTTCTTACTAAACCATGGAGCACCCTAACCTTCGAGGCCCAATTGGGCCGACAGCCAGACACTCAAGAAGCTATAGGAAAGTGGAGAAATAAAGGGCCAGGAATCCTGGTGCCTGGCAGAGGGGGCCAGAGCCAGAAGCAGACCCACGGTCTCAGGGTCAAAGTCAGAACTGGCCCCCAATCCCCAGGCCTGCAGCAGTGCCTGGTACACTGCCTTCATCCACCCCAGAGCCCCTCCTGGGCAGCCTAAAGGAGTCCTAGATCTCTCATATTCCTAGAAGGGACACACGGTCCCACCATCTGCAACCGGGACCTACCCGCCCAGATGAGGCAGGTCACCCCAGGCCTCCCTGCCTTGGCCCCAGACCCAGCTGGGGGCTCTCTTTCTAATTCCCCCTCCATCCCTGGCTCCCCAGTAGATCAGCAGGGGCACCAGTTCCTGAGAAGCAAATCCCCACAGCCAGGGGCTCCAGCGGCTGCACAGACCTCCCCCATGTCCTGCTGTCCCTTCCCCGAGAAGGCAAGTGGCTTCCTGGCCAGCAGCCCGGCCCAGAGGCCCCCTCCTGGATGCCCGGCCCACTGGGGCCTCAGCGACTGTCCACAAACCAGCAAATCCAAAACCGCCACTCCCTTAAAATGCAAACTGAAAACCAGGCAAAAGGTGCAAACAGCAAAAGATATGTCTTTTCAGAAAACTAAAATCTGGGAAGAACCCAAGTTCTCACTTCAAATGACTCAATGTTCCATTGCCACTAATTTTTCTGAGACCCAAAATAAGATCAGAACACAACTATTCATGCAATAAGAATTTCCCATCAACCAACTGTTACAAGAAGCATTTTTTCACCAAAAAGTGACATTTATGAGTCACGTCCTGGTGGTGGCCATCTTGCCATCCTCAAACCAAAGAGCAGCTGGCCCATCCTTGGCCTCCAGGGGAAAACGTCCCATCAGCCACCATCTTCCTAGCCGCCCGAAAGCCAGGTGTCCTGACTCCACACGGGTGACTCAATCCTGATGTGTCTGAGGAGCAAGAACAGGACCGTAGAAAGGGGCCAGGAGCCCCATTCCAGCCGCTTGACTGGACAGACAGAGAAGACCACAGCCCTGAAACCCAAACCAGCAGGAGAACGGCTTACAAGACAAGAGCCCTCCCCTGGCCCCCAATCAAGATGGGTGGTCGCCGTCCACGCTGATGGGGGAGCGGCCTTCGGCCTGACACCACTTGAGAAATGACCCAGCAGTGACTTAGCAGAGAAGACCCTGCCGGGACAAGGCTCAGGACAGTTAATCAAGGGGGTTTCCCTTTTGTCTTGCACACACAAGCGTCCAAGTGACAGCTCAAGATGGGGACCAGTCGTCCCGCCTTCAGTCCTGGGGGGAACACTAACAGCCCAAAATGGGGACATTCATGTGTCCGTCCCTCAGGGACCCCACCGCATGGGCACCAGGCCAGGCTGCTCCAAGAACAAAGCTTCTCCGGGCCGTCTCACCGCACCATGGCTGATTTCTCAACACGCTCAACACACAGGTCCCAAACTCCAGCCACTGGTCATTCAGAAACCACACGCTGTCTCTCCAACCAAAAGCCCTGCCTGCAAAGTCAGCTGTCCCAGAGCTCCATGCACTCTGGGAACTCTCCAGCTCCGTGCTATTCTCACTGCTGCTGGGAGAACCTCATCGCCTCCGGCTTCATCTATAAAATGAGGATGCGGCCACCTGCTGTCCCATCCAGAGTCCATCACAAGGCCCCGCCAGGGAGGAGAGGGCCTGGGAGAAAAAGTCTGCTTCCCAGGCCCGGTTAGCTCCACACCCAAAAAAACACCAACCTGAAGGGGTGGTTCACCCTTGGACTACCAAATGGGTTTCCCCACACCCCAGCTCCTTCCTCAGGGATCCCACAGAGGCCTCCAGCTGGACCTCGTGGTGGGGGGGTTCAGGGCCTAGAGAGCGGCTTAGTCCTCAGATAACTGACCCCCACAGCAGCAAGATCTGTTCCAGCTTTGGGCGGGAACAGGTGTTGGGGGAAAGAGAGCAACTCAAGCTCTGGGAGCGCCCGATGGCAGCTCCCGGCTCCAGCCAGAGACTGGGCTGTGCCCTGCCCTGGCTTGCAACTTCCCAGTCTGCAGGAGGGTGCCAGACCAGGACAGAGACCCATGCTGGGATCTGTGTCACAAAGGGCCTCCTAGGATGAAACCCAGGGAGTAAAGGTGATCCTAGGAAAACCCCCTCTGTTCGCACCCCAGTTTCCTAGGCATGAGAAGTCCTACCCCAGAATCCTAGTCAATCAGACCCCAAACCATGTGACAGAAGGTGGAAGGCAGGGGCAGGGGTGGAGGGCAGAAGGGGAACACCCAGGGCTTTTTATAAGGGGGCAATTTGAAACCAGCCAGGGAACTAGCCGAGGTATCCCGCCTTTTCAGTTTGGACCTTCCCAAAGAGGCTCTGGGCCCAAAGGCCCCCAGGTCAGGAATGCCATCAGCATAACCCACCAAGCTGCAATGTAAAAAGTGTTAATGGGGGGGGGCGGGGCGGCAGAGAGCAGAATAAGAATGGCCCCAACCGAAAGTGAATGGCCCATTTCCCGGTGGCATCCCAAAGCCATCCCACTGAGAGGCCCCAGCCCTGCACCGGCCTTGCTCCAGCAAGCCAAAAAAGAAAAAAAGGCCTGAATCTTCTTGGGGAGGCAGCCTCCCCACTTTCACAGATCCGCCAGGGACAAGCAGAATGTAGGCGAGTGTTTTCCCCAGCTAACCAAAGCCAAATCCTTCTCCCCAGGGTTACACATCAAGGAACCAGACCAAAATCCCCCCTGGCCCAACTCTGATCTCCAAGCGAAATTCTACCCCCTTCCTGATAAGAATCAGCCAAAGGATTTCCTGGGTCATGAAACTACAGAAACCATCGGCCTTGCTAGCAAATGGTCTTGGCATGAAATGAAAATAGTTCAGGCCTCTCCACCACCATAATTAGGTACAAATTTCCAAATGACTAGACCATGTGATTTTACTTAATTCCCCCCCTCCGCCCCCCTCTTTGAGGGTAGTCTACAGTGAGAGCAAAATCTTCACTGAGAATTGTTCCAACTGACCTCTACTACCTTCAGCCTTCTATATGACAAGCCCATTTGGGCCCTCTTTTTAACCAGACATTAATAAGACATGTTTCTGTAACTAACCCTCAAACGGGTATTCCCCCACCAAGTACTAACTTGGAGCAGGACTGCAAAGATGTGGGCCAGAATCCCTGCCCTCTAGGAAAAGGCACCCTCCCACCCACACCACAGCCCCCCACCCCACGAGCAAAAGCCTGGGTCCCTGGCAACCTTTCCCCGTCCACCCAGCCTGTCCAACTGTCACTGACACCAATGAGGTTCAAAACTATGCCTTTACAAATAAACTCTCTTCTAAAGTGGCTAGACTACAGGGCCCAACAGTGAGCCCCAAAATAGTCCCCAGACTCCAGATGTGTCCAAGATGCACCTCTTTATGGGCCTCTGAAGAAGAAAAAGGCACGGGACTCCTGCAACCACAAAGGCCGGGCTGCGGAAGGAGCGGGCCACCAGCTCCCGGCAATGACAAAGCCGACCCGGCCGGGGGCAGCTCCTCCCTCGCGTGCCTGCCCGCGGGGCCGGGGCGTGCGTCCAGGGCTCTGCGCCCAAGCCCCGGCCCGCTCAGTCGCTCCCGGCCCCACAGGGCAGGCCCGAGGCCCGCACACCTGGCCCGGGCGCCGGCGCCCTCTGCGCCGCCGCTGAACTTTGTGTGACACGCGCAGCATTTTCCTTAAATGCAAAAACAATCCCCGCAAGCGAGCAGCTTTCGGCCGCCGCCGGGAGAGAAAGTGGGGACTGGAAGAGAAACTCCTGACTCATCCGCCTAGGCTTTTATGGCCCGGGATTGGATTCTGACCTTTCGGTGCGCTCCTGCGCGGCGCCCGGCCGGCCGGAGCGCTGGAGGCGGCGCGGGGCGCACACCCCGCACACCCGCCCCCCGCGCCGAGGGAAGGGGCGCGATTTACCTACGGAGTCTATCTCCAGGAGTCGCTGGAGGTCCCGGATGCTGTGGATCTGACTGTACGCCAGCCTCTCAATCACCTCGCGGGGGATCTCGGCGTCCTGCAAGCAGAGCCACACGGTCAGCGCCCGCCGCCCTGCCGGCTCGCGCCCGCGCCCCCGAAAGCGGAGAGCGCCGGGTCCCCCAGCCGCGGTAGCCCGGCCCCAAGTCCCAGGCCCTCCCAGCTCGCTGGCCGTCGGACCCCTGCCCGGGGCCCTGGAGTCAGACGCGGGAAGAGAGGGGGGGACTGGGTGCGACCCCAAATTCCCGGCCCCCATCCAGGTCCGCCTTTGCAGAAAGCAAGCCCCCACCTTTAAATTTGCAAACAAAAGCCCGGCACCCCGGCCCCTCCGCCCGGGGTGTCAGTTACAGGAGGTCTAGCGGCAGCGAGGGGCCCAAGGAGTTTCTGATTTAATAGTGAAATCAACATCCAGAAAGATCAAGTTGAAATGCGTCACGGATCGGCGACAAAAGTCACGGCAGCCTTAACACTTTAATCTAGCCAGGGGCTTAAATTTCACACCCCGGAATCCCGGGCGGAACCTGTGGGGTCTAGGGTCTCCATCGAAAAAACGCGCGCTCGCGCGCGCGCACTCACTCGTTCACACGCTTGCCCCACCCGCTCTGGCCGGGCCGCGGTCCTAGCACCGCCCAAGGCGCCCCAAATCCAGCCGACTGCTGGGAGAGGCTGCCCGGCAACGGGGGGGTTAAATCTCCACCTCTCGCAGCTCCCGGTTCCTGCCCAGACCACCCCCACCTCCCGGGCTCTCCCCACTCTCTCCAGATTTTTAGAGGGAGTCGGGGGTCGCTGTGTGGGTGTGGGAGGGAGGGGTCTCGGGCACTAAGTTCCCACGACGGGGGCTGCAGAAAAGTCATTCATCACAGCAGAGCTCCCGGGGATTCGGGATTCGACATGGGGGTGGGGGCGGGGGGAACGCCCGCGGTGGGAGGACGCGGGCGCCTGGCCCGGCCCCGGCTCGTCTCGCTCAGCCACCTGTAAGCAGGCCCTGGGCGGGCGGGACTGCGCCGGCCCAGCCGCCCAGCCCGGCTCAAGAGCAGGGACCGGGGGGTGGCAGACCCGCACCGCCCACCCTGCCTGCCGGGGGCTTCCGCCGCAGCCGCCCTGTTTATCCGCCGCTCTTCTCCCCTCCCTGGTTCCGCCAGGATACACACACACCCCTTTCCGCGCTCCCAGCACCCCGATACTGCATTGTCCGCCGCGCCCCGGGCCCCCTTCCCCGGAGAGGAGCCCGCGCCCCCCGAAGTTTCTCCCCACTCGTCCACCCAGCGCCACTCCGTCCCTCCAACGGCAGAGCGACGCAACACGCTGGAAACTCACCAGACAGACTTCGGCATGGCAGAAAATAAAACCCAGTTGGAAAAATCAAAAAAATCCGACCACCCTAGCAGAAATCAAAACGCGCTCTGCAGAGCCCCAGAGCCCGAGGCGCCCCGGCCCGCGGGTGGTTGCAGGGGGCGTGCGCCGGGGTAGTCGGAGAGGGGACGGGGCGCGGGGGTGGCACCCACCTCGGCCAGGGCATGGGCGAGATATCCGCAGCCGAGGAGTAGCAGGCAAGCCCAGGTCCTCATCGCGTCCCGAGGCGCTGGCGGCTCGGCGGGGAGGCGAGGCCGCGGGGCGGGCGCTCCAGCCGGGCTCCTGTGGCGGCGAAATTCAGTACCATCCCTCAGGGAGCGCGGCCCGGAGGAGGGTGGCGCGGAGAGCAGGGAGCCGGCGGAGCGCGCCCGGCGCGAGCAGCGAGTGCGGAGAGGCAGGCAGCGCCAGCGAGGAGGAGGAGGAGCAGGGAGTGCGCGCTCGCCGCGCCCGCCGCGCCGGGAGCCTCCTGGGCCGCCGGGTAGGGGGTGGGGACGGAAGGGGCGGAGGGCGGGGGCTGGGCCTCTTCCTTGGTGCGTTCCCGGTGCTGGCCGCCGCCGCGCTCGCTCCCCGGCGCTGGCTTTAGGAGCGACCCGGCCGGTAATTCTGCATATTTGCGGGCGTCAGCCCCGAGAGGGACCCCGGAGCGAGGCTGGAGCCGCCGCCGCCGCACCACCCATCACCTGTCTGGACGCCCGGCCGGGCTCCGGCCGCGGGCTCGCGCTCTCCCTGCGGGCTGCGGGCCGCCCTGCGCGGCCACCGCCGGCCCCGCGCTCGCCTCCGGCCTCCTCTCGCAGGCGCCGCCCGGCCGGGCACGGCGCGGCCCAACACTGCGCGGCCCGGCGGCCTGCGTGCGCCCCTCCGCGGCGTGCCCTCGGCTCTGGCGCCGCGCTCCGCCCTCCGCCGGCCGGAGCCGGGCAGCGCCCGCGGCCGCGCAGCCTGGCAGCCGCCGCCCGCCCGAGGCCTCGCCGCGCCGGCCTGAGGGCGGGTGCAGGGCCGAAACGGAGCCGCCGCCGGGGAGAGGAGGAGGAGGAGGAGGCGGCGCGGGCAGGCCCGGCTCGCCGGAGTTGTGCGGGCTCCGTAGGGCGCGCGTGTGGAGCCGGCCGGCGGCAGGGAGGGGGTTATAGCGCCGCCGCCGCCGCGCCCCTCCCCCGCCCCCTCCCCCTCGCCTCCCCCGGATTCCGGGCCCCGGACCCGCACCTCGGAAGCGCGCGGGGGCCGCACGGGCCGGGCAGGGCCCGGCCGCCGCCGCCGCCGCTGCAGTGAGCACACAGTGGCGCTCACACAGGCAGTGAGATCCATCAAAGCCCCGCGCCTGGCTGCGAGCACAGCCGCCGGGCTCCGCTTGCCCGGCGGGCTCCCCGCGCGCCCCTCCCTTGAGCTTGCCCACCCTCCAGTGGCAGCTGCAATCCTGCGGCACCGGACGGGGAGGGGAGGAGGCCGCCGCAGAAGAGCCGCCGTCGCCGGCTCGCCTCCCTCGGGCCCCAGCGGCGGCAGAGGGCAGCGCCCAGAGCTGCTACGCCAAAAAGGGCAAAAGCGAACCTGCCCCCGCCTCCGGCCCCCCGCCCTGACGCTCGGGCCTCTTTCCACCGTTAGGATCCAGGGCCCCGGCCTCCCCGTCTCCATAAAAGGAGGGGGAGTGAGTTTCTGGTGAGAGGTGGGGCGGGTCTAGGGGCGCGTCTGGGGCACTCACCTGGCGGCTGCCACGCGCCCCCGCCCAGAATCCGATGCCTGGGGCGCCTGAGTGAGGAACCTCCACCCGCATTCCGAGATGGGAGAGCGCCCAGGTCGGAGGAGGGGGTTGCAGCGTGCCTGGTCCCCACCCTGGGACCCCGCGTCCCCACTCCCTCGGAGAAGCCTGGGCTGCGGCCTGAGCCGGGAACTCGAGGGGGCGGAAGGGAAGGAAGAGAAAGGACCGGCTCGCGAGGAACCCCCGGAGTCGGAGCCTCCCACGCCGGGATCCGCCGGGCGCACAGAGCGCCACCTCCGGCCGAGGCGCCAAACGGAGCGCGATGCGGGGGAGCAGCGCGCCTGAGGCCGAGGCCTGAGGCGGCTGGACCGCTCCCCGGCCCCGAAAGGGCAGGTGCACCCGAGCTGGGCAGACCCTGCCCGCCTAGGGCAGGTGGGATCGGACCAGCGGGTCCCTCGAGGGGCCAGCCGAGCCTGGAAGCAGGGCTAGGAGGGAAGACCGGTCTTGAGACCCCAAAGCCAGACGGCGAGGCCCCGAAGGCTCGGAGACTCCCTGGCGGGTGGGAGGATGGACGGCGGCCGGGAATTCCTCCCGCCCCAGGCCTCCGCCCCCTTCGGCCCCATCCTGTGGATTAGGCCTGCGCCCTGCCGCGGCCGCCCTCCCGCCAGACAAAGGCAGTAAAGGCGTAGCCCCGCGGGCAGTCTTTCATCCTTGGCTCCGCGGGCTCCGGCATTTCAAAGGCCAAGTCGGGAGGGCGCTTTGGGGGGTGCTCGCCTTCCCCCTAATACCTGGGGAGGGGGAGGAGGAGGGGGGTCCTCTCCTGCCACTCCCAGAAGGCCGAGGTCTACTGGCGTCCTTCCACAGGCTTTCACACCCCTGCAGCCTCCCAAACCCCTGCCATCCCCAGGCCACAGACTCACGGGACCACCCACCACCAAGCCCACTCTCCGAGTGTTGAGGGTGAGGAGGGTGAAGGAGGACAAGGCAGAACCAGGGGAAACTTGGAGACGTTTAGAAGCACGTGAGTGCCAGTCCTTGTCCATCCAGGTGGAACCTTCTGTGATTTTGGAGGGGGACACCTGGCCGGTTTGGGGAAGGCAGCCAAACACACACCACTAGAACTCCAGCTGGACTCCATCCGAGCTATCGCCTCTGCAACCCGACTGGGCTGCCTCAGGTCCGGTTGAGCCTTGGACTCCCTTCGGGCAGAGGGACCTGAGGATATGCCTTCAGGGTTAAAGGACTGGGCTCCACAGTGGGCATAGGAATGAAGGAGGGAAGGCCGATTTGTGTTTTGTCATGGGGCCCTTCCAGCCCCCACCCCGCCACGTGTGCGCCCCTTCTCCCCAGCCTCCAGGGGTGCCCAGCTGGAGTTTGCGGCCAGCAGGGGAGTTAAGGAGGAGCCTGCCACAGCAGTCAGGCCAGCTCCAGGGCTGGAAAGCAAGGGCACCTAGGGCGAGGCCTAGGTGCATCCCACCACCACCATCCCCCACTGGACCGGGAGGGAGGGGAGCAGCGCCCCGGCCCTCACTCTGGCGGCCCTCTCTAATTGCCAGCGGCTATTAAAAATAAAACCTCGACGGGTCGTCATAGCGACCAGACAACAGCGGCTGTGGGAGGGTGGAAAACCGCACCACCAGGTGCCTCTGGAGGGGCTTAGGACACGGTGTCTGCTCCAGCTGGGGTGGGGCAAGGACCCCCAGCCCCACAAGCCCCAACCTCCCCTGATCCCCGGAAAAAAACAGTGAATTAGGCCCAGGAACCCAGTTTCCAAGAACTAGACATGGAGACAGGAGAACCGACTTGACCAAGAGGTCACCAACTTAGATGAGAGCCCCCACGGATGGGCACCCTCCCCGGCCCTGGTTCCTCCCGGCACCCTGCCCAGCCTATTCAGGTTCCCACCACCCTCCTTTTGGCCCTCGGGAAGGGGTGGCCGGGTGAGGAGGTGGGCTTCGGATGCTCCCCCCACCCCGGGGAGAGGGGACCGTGAGCTCAGAGTCTACTGCACCTGCCCAGCGCTGCTGTCCCTGATCCTTGCCCGGCCGGCGTGGTCACGTGCTCCTTCCGCCGGGGATCCAATTTCACTCCCAGCCGCTATTAGGCGGTTCGCACGGTTCATTGCAAATATTTGATAATGAGGTTGAATATACATGGGAATCGGAGGAGGCGTGGGCGGCCATGCCGAGTGCGTGGGAGCGGTGTTCCCAGCTCTGCGGGCATCCCCGCCCAGGCCCCAGCAGAGGCTTGGGCCCACAAGCGGGAGGGAGACCTGCCCAGAGTACGCTGCCCCTAGGCTATTCTGACCCCCAGCCCGGGCACTGTCCGGGAGGCCAGCCAGAGGGCTCTGTGCGGAAATGGGGGGCGATGCGGGGATCTCCAGGGTGGGGAGGTGCTGGCAGGAGGGGACGGTGCACCTGGCGGAGGGCTGGGATGTCCGGTCGCCCCCGGAGCCGGTGCTTCCGGGCTATCTTGGGCCTCTCTGGCGCGCCCCGACGTGCCTGCAGGCCCATAATTAAAGTGAGTCAGGTGCTCCAAAGAGGCAGAGAGCAGGGGTGCAGTGCAGCAGGGGTGACTGGTTGGGCGTCCGCCCCTTGCTGGTGGCCTGCCGGCACTGCCTATGACCCCGAGGCAGGGAGCAGTGGGAAGGGCCTTGGCCATTCCTCAGAGCCAAGTAGGGGGCCTGTGGGAGGGGCATCTGCTGTTAATAAGCACCTTGGGGGCAGCCTGCACGTCATCCTAAGCCCACCTCACTGCCAATGTGCCTATGTCTGCCTGCTCCCTCATCGCTCTGATGTCCCCCCCCCCCCCGCAGGAGTCCTGGCTGACACCCACTGAGCCGCTCAGGTCTGGCGTGACACGGAGCAATGGATCTGTCCCACTTCTCCCCACGTTACAGATGGGAACATGTAGGGGCCCGGAAGCCAGGCCATTTGCCACAGCGCCAGGGCTGAGGAGTGGCGCGGCCCCCGGCGGTCAGCTCTGATGGCACGGGCTCCTCTGTGCAAACCCTGTTAATACACTGAAGCAGAAGTCCTCAGGGGGCATCTGTCCCAAGGCACACGGATGGGAGCATGAATGATGCTGGGTCCCCCAGCAGCACAGGCACCAGGACTGGAGCCTGTCCCGCTGGGTCCCCAGGCCCAACATGCACAGGGCAAGAGGGGCACACCCCAGTCCTGGCTGCCCTCTGTCTTGGCATGTGTTTATCCTTAGACTGCCTTGTCTCAGTTCTCTCTGGAAAATGGAGGCCAACCACCCTTCCCACGGCCAGCGACACTCCTTCCCACCCACACACCCGTGCACACACACACCCATACACAGAGCTGTAGGGCCCTGGCACCCAGGCTGGTTGGCACAGGACTGTGCCAGCAAGGCCTCCAGAGCCGGAGCGGATTTCAGAACAATTTGTAATGACGAAACACCACATTTCCCTTTATCTCAGGGCAAGGCTTTCTGGATTCAGGGCTCTTCATCCAGGAGCAGCTCCAGCCGAGTGGGCACGGCTCCTTGAAGATCAAGAGTGCCTGTGGGGGCGTTCATTACGTTGTTAGCTCAGGCCACCCCAGGCCTCAGTGGCTGGGATTGGGCCTTTCCAGCTCAGGCTCCCCAGAAGCGGTAAGAAACCTGCCCACAGGGCCAGGAAGGCATTCTCTGTGTTGTTTTTTACTCCCTATTAAATGCTTTTATTTTCTTTTTTAAATACACAAACAGAAACAGAGTGTAAAACAGCTCTGAGCCCACAGGCATCTTGTGACTATTTTGTGCAGGAAGACCTGCACTCAAGGACACCTAGTGGCTCAGAAGCAGTTTCATGGGGGAGCCACCAGCCCCCTGTGGCCGCGGGCGTGTGAAACGTGGCTACTCTGCCCGGTGACGGGCTGCACCGGCAAAACACGCGGCCAAGAGGGCTTCATGGGGAGGTAAAGAGTGCGAAATTTCCCGTTACTAATGTTCATGTGAATTACACGTTGAAATGATAGCACTTTTGAGGCATTGGGTTAAATAAAGTACAGTGCTATATAGTACAGGAGATTAATTTCATTTGTTTTTCTCTGGTTCAACATGACTCCTAGAACATTTGAAATGCCCTATGTGGCTAAAATGGTACTTCTATTGGGCGAAGCCAGTGTAGTTCACACCTGCACTGTAGAGCCAGCCAGGTGAGTGGGGGCGGGCCACCCCTAGTCTGGAAGCCAGCAGAGCTCTGGAACCGCTGAGACCCCAAGATCAGGGCTGGATCCAGGGCTCAGTCACAGCCCACCAGCCTCACCAGCTATGTGACCTTGAGCAAACTGCATGGCATCAACATCCTCCTCCAGGTAGGAGGGTTGCTTTAAGGAATGCTCACTCACACATCCAACAGATACTCATGTTCCAAGCACTACACAGGGCACTAGGGACACAAACAAAGCTCTCCTGGAGCTTGGCATCTCTCCGTAAGCAAGTAACGGAGAAGCATACGCTATTTCAAGTAACGTATTTACTGACCACAGTAAAGCCTATTTGAGAGGGAGCCAGCTGGCCGGCGAGAAAGTCTAGATCCAGCATTCTAGGCAGAGACAGCCACAGTATGTGCAAAGGCCCTGAGGCAGGAACTGGCATGACTTGTTCAAGGAACAACAAGGGGCAGGAGGTGGTGGGAGAAGGTGAGCTAGGAGAGGTAGGCAGTGAGGCAGCTCACACACACCTCGAGATCAAAACAAGCATCTGGATTTGATTCCAGGGGCATGGAAGGCATTGAAGGGCTGGGGCAGGGAACACAAACTGTGACAGCATAGATGGGAAGCTTAGCTGCCAGCCTCCCAGGCCAAAGCAGCAAACCCCACCTCCCCTCCCCTGCCTCCTGGGGTCTTCAGGACTCATGGCCAAGTTTCTGTGTGCTGGGTGTGAATTCCAAGGATGGGGCTGGTTACCCAGTTTGAACCCAGAGCCACCCCTACACTTCTCACCCTGGGTCCGTATTGGGTCCACGACTGCAAATGGGGTGAAAAGAACCCGCAGTGCCCCTTGGCCATCAGACAAGACAGGACCCAGCCCCGCCCAGACAGAGGTCAGAGTGTGGGGCTGGGCCCTGTGCACTTAGGGACATGAGAGGCAGGCCTGCCACGCCTCCCTTGGAGAGGACAGTGAGGTCACGCCCTCCAGACACCTGCCCCCTCCAGATGGAAAAGCCTATGTCTGATGGGCTTGTCCCCCACTCCACAGGAGCAGCCGTGGGGTCCACTCAAGGGTGCGGGCCTCACTCACCGGGGGAGATGGGAGATGCCAAGTGGCCTGCAGCGGCCAGCCCTGGGGGCTGAAGTTGTGTGCGAGAAGCACAGAGACTTCTAGAAGGAAGAAGAGCATGGGCACGTACAAGAAAGAAGTAAACGCATCCTAGAGCTACAATAATCAGAACAGCGTAGCTCTCATGTGACAAATGGATCAGAACCATGAGCCTGTTTGTTCAATAAGACAGTTTAGAAAAGTGACCTGACTGAACCCTCACTTTACCCCCCAAAACCAAATCCATGTCAGATCAAGAAATGTCTAGAGAGACATTCAGGAACGAGTGTGGGCCGTGTGGGTCTTTGTGTTGGGAAAAACTCGCACGGCCACCTGCCGCACTCTTGCCAAAGGGTCTTATCTTGGTCAGCCTTGAGGAAGCAAGGGGACACAGCAGGACAGAGAGGCATCCCAGACACCTGCTCTGACCTTCAGAACATCATCGTCGCAAAGAAGCATTGGAGGGGGCTGTTCCAGGGACAGCAGACGCCGAGAGCGTCTGATCAGCCCAGGGAGGATCCTGGTAACACTACCGTCGGGGCACAGGTGGTCGCCCTACCTCTCCAGAGAGGCCGTGGGACCCGGTGACACAGTATAAGGTCTGTGGCTTATTTTCAGTGGTTGGGGGTTGGGGAATGTAGATGAGAGACAGACAGATGACAGACGGATGGGTTGATCGATACAATGTTGATGGACAGAGGACCAAGGACAGTAGATGCTGCGGTGCATGTGGACGGGGATGCAGGAGTTGGGGGAACCGAAGGGAAGGGGTCATAGCTGCTCACTGTACCATTTTTATGACTTTTCCGTAAGGCTGAAAGTTTTCAAAATATAAAATTATGAAAAAAAGACCAATTCCTATTCTCTAATTTTCCCAGAGTTTACCAAACTTCCATTGCAGGTTCTGATCGTGTCCTGGCTACCCGGGTACCTCCCATCTGTGCAGAACACGTGTGTCAGCCAAAATTTAACAGACATTTATCTGCTGGGTCTCTGCCCCCGTTCTCTCCTCGGGAAACCATGGACTGACATGGACAAGAGGGATGACAACGCGAGATGAGCCTGCCGAGGGCACTTGGTGGCCCTGCCAGGGGACGCATCTGGGAGGGGGGCAGCGCCGGGCAGGAGGGGGTGCTGCCGCTATGCTGACAGCCACTTGGCACCGGGAGCCGGGGACGTGGCTGTGACCCGACCCTGCAGCCCTGTGTCTGGGCACCTGGCCTAAGAAAATGGCCTGGCAGCAGAGTAGCCGCGTGCAGGCTCCGGGAGGCACGGCTGACACCACAAACACTGGAAACAACCTAAAAGCCCAGGTGTGAGCAGGCCTTGTTTTCCTGGCCCTCTGGCTGGAAACCGCGTCCATTCCCGGGGAGGTGGCGAAGAGGGTTTCCCGTGGGGTGCAAAAGGACGGATGGGATGCTGTCCACGGGGTGGGGGGGTCAGACCGTGGGGCCACAGTCTGGCTTCCTTCTGCCCCACATCCAGGTGGTCTATGATGGGTGGAAATGACTTGTCTGAGTGATTCCATCACTTCTGGTTTAGCGGGCAGGGGCCTGGGGCCTGGAGGACTGTCCTCGTGCTCCCCCAGGGAGGTGGGTGGTACCGCTCCCCAGGCTCCCTTCATCCCCACTCCAGGGGAGGGCGGCACTCAGAGCTGCTGGGCTGTATCTAACCGGCTCGCTGTGCCCCAGGCCGTGGTGTACCCCCGACCTGCCCCAGGCCTGCCCACGACAGCTGCTCCCTACCGGTCTGGTCTAGCAACCGTGACCCCTGCCAGGTGGGGCACCCGGATGGGGGCACGGGAGCCCAGGGCTCCCACCTCTGCTCCAGAGACCCTGGCAGTGTCCTTCCCCCAGGGGAATGAGGGCTGTGGGCCCAGCAGAGGGGGAGCCTGACAACCCCTCCCTGTCTGTGACTGCTGGAGAGCTATTTTCATCTGTGGCTGTTTTTCTCGACAGGAGAGAGCAAAGTACGTCAGATAATCTTATCCTTGTCCTGCTGTGACCCTCGGGAGATGGGGGGGGGGATGACTGGCAGCCTCTGTAGCAAGCTTCCCTCTGGCCAGCAGCATACAGGTCCTTTGGCTTCCTGAGCTCCTACTATGCACCCACCCGTGGGGGTGTCAGAGGGGCAGGAAAAAGCCCAGGCCCAAGGCCCGGCAAGGGGGCAACCCAGGTCTAAGGATGGCCTCCACCACCATCTGCTGTGTGACCTGCGGCCAGTGGTTTCACCTCTCTGAGCCCCTGTGGCCTCACAAGTGCCTGGGAAGTGCTCAGCACTGGGGTATGGAGAGCACAGTACCACCACTCAGAGCTCCTCCACCCCCGGACCCCAGGAGCCTTGGGTGGGGCAGCCCGGGGCAGCCAGGGACATCCTGGACACCCCTTGGGGCCCTCCATGCCCCACGCCACCTGCCCTCATTTACCTGGGACAGTGCTGAGCTCGGGCCTTCAAACCTCCATGTCTGGCTACAACCCTAGGGAGACCTTCATCCAGAGAGTCCAAAATAAAGTCTCCAGCCCCGGAAACCCAAACTTGGGTATATACGGGGATTGTTTCCGGGTCCTGCTTTGACAACACGCTAAGACACATTCATTCAACAGACATTTGTCATGTACCTCATGGGAACACTGTGTCTCTCCAGAGACACAAGCATGGGTAACAACATCACTGCCCTCGTGGAGCTGACCTCCTAGAAGGTGAGGGGGATGGGTGGCAAACAAGGAAGCAAGGGGCCTACCTGCCTGCTGATGGTCCTTGGCTGGATGCTTTCAGCTCCAGAGAAGGAAGCTTACACAATGAAGGATCTTATTGGGAAGTACAGAGGTCATGCTTCAGGAGAGGTCTGATCAAGGATCCCACTCTGTGTGTTAGTGGTCCCTCTCCCCTTGACATCCTCCTTCAGCAGATGTCTTCATGGTGACAAAACGGCTGGCAGGAGCCGCTTGGGCTTCCTCATTCACACTGAGCAAGAAAGAGCAGGAACGTTGTACCTCTTGTTTCTCCCAAGACTGAAGTAACTCCTTCTCAGAATGCTCTCCTTGGCCCAAAATGGTGGGAGGCCATTCCCATGTTCCTTCCTCCACTCCCCCATTGTCAAGATCTCAAACCCAGGCCTCCCTCCTGAGCCCCAGACTCCACTCAGCACCTCTGCCTGGGGGTCCGACAGACAAGCCAAGCCTCACACAACGAAGACAGACCCCCAGATCTACTGCAAGCTCTGACTCTGAGGACCCCATCCTCCCAGCTGCTCAGACCATAGCCTGGGAGTCAACCCTGAAGATCTCTGAGTGGACATCCCGTGTGTCAGGAAACATTGGTGACTCGACCCTCAAGATGTCTTGGAAACCTGGCCAGTGCCCACCCAATCTTGCCTCCTGGCCCTAGCCCCCACTTTCCTCCAGGAAACCTGTCCCATCATCCTGGGTGCCACCCCCTAACCGCCAATCCATCTCAGTCCTGCAGCTAGAGTGAGCCCCTCAGATGGATCAGCCCCCACCTTCTCTGCTCAGGGACAGGGAAAGCCACCAGACCACATGGGAAAATGAGCCATGCGGCCAGGCTCTGGCATGAATGCACTCAATGGCCCCCAGGGCTGGCATCCGTGACTCCTGCCAGCACCCCCTTGGCCAAGTCTTGGGCCATCCCCTGAATTAGAGAGCACTGTCCTGGCACATAGTGGGTTATAAATAATCCTTTCTTCCCTGTCCAGGCTCCAGCTGGCAGAGACGGTGTGGGCAGGAAACAGCCACTCAGGGTCTCACCCGGGCCGGGGCCCAGGACATGCTTAGCACTTTCCCTCGAGATTGGGGAGTTGGGACTACCACCGGGCTCTCTTCCTTCTAAGCAGCCGAGAGGCTCTCCCGGTGTCCCTGAGGGTTTATCAAGGACCCCAGAACTCGAGCGGCTGCGGGATCCGGGTGAGGGCAGCTCAGAACCCAAGAAATCCTGGTCCTAATTCACACTCTCCTTTTAGCATGGGTAAGTCATGGAGCCACCCTGGGCCTCGGCTTTTGAGGAATCCCAACCAACTTCTCCCAAACCTGGAGATTAATCCACTGTAGAGCGCATAGCTGTCTGAGTCCCAAGTTTAGCCAGGCAGTTCTAGGTGCCAGTGCCTTGCCCTCGCTGCTTGTGCGTCCTTGTGACCGGGCGCCCGGCTTCCCCACGGTAGGGGAGCCCCAGACCAAGGCCCCCGCAAGGCCCTGTCCTCTGCTTCCACAGTAGGTATCCTCCTGGTAAACAGACGGTGACTCCGCCTGGGTGGGGAGGACCCAAGGGCATGAAGCCCAGCAGCGGCTGCCCCTGATTTAGGAGTGGTTTCAAGGATTAGGTGAGCTCACACGGGGACACACCTGCTGCTGCCAGCACGTGCCAGAGGCCTGGCCCTGGGCACCTCCGAGATGGGCCCTCACCGCATCTCCCAGATGCAGAGGGAAGTGGTGACCCAGGCCCCACAAGGCTGGGTCGGCGCAGGGCCTCGTCCAGCAGAAGGGACGCACCCCTCCCAGTGGTGCACATGCATGGTGTCATGGCCTGTGGCTTTGCTGAAAGTCCCCCCAAAACACTCTCCCCCAGCTCCCACCATCCCCCTGGCCCCCCTGGACCCTGCCCCAGGGTTTGGGGACTAGCCTGCGTCTAACGGGGAGCTGAATGAAGCCAGGCTCCCCAAGGGCACCCCTGGGTCCAGACGGCAGAAGAGGAATCTGAGTAGGCTTCAAGGAGGTAGTGGCACCTGAGTTGAGCCTGGAAGGACGGCCGCGGGCAGCTGGGCTCCCCAGGCAAGGAATTTTCCTTCCAGCCGGGCCCCACCCATCTTATCTTCCTCTTGAGGGAGCCCAGGGACCTTCCCAAGCGGGCAGCCCCGCCGGCTCCCCTCCCTGCCGAAGGCAGCGCTGAGTCATCAGTCTGGAATGCACTTTCAATTCCTCCACCGCCCCTCCCCCTCCTCTGCGGTCCCCATCCTCCCCCTCCGGTCCTGTCCCCCCAGTGCCAGCCCATCATTTCCCGACCCAGGCGCTAGGTTCCGGCCTGGTGGCCCTGGTATGGAGGATGGGTCAGGGACTCCCCAGGGTTCCCCGTCACCCAGGAGGCCAGGGCCGGAGGGGTGTTCCCAGCCCAGAGAGGGGCTCCATCAGGGACCTGCCCACAAGCTGCTGGCCCAAGGGGGAAGTACCGACTCCAGCAACCCTCAACCCTCCCAGCCGCCGGGACCCAACCCAGAACCTCCCAGCCCATCTCCTCCACACCTCAAGTGCTCACTGGCTTCTGGAAGCTGCTGAACCAGGGCCTTGTGCTTTCCTGGTGGTCTCCCTGGAGGAGGGGGCACCTGGAAGACGACCATGTGTGTCTCCATGGTCTCCCTGCACCACCCGTGTGGGGACCTGCAGGGCAGCTCCGGTGGTTCTGCACGTTCTTACACCCTCTCTGCTTGGGCCCAGCCTCCGTGGGCCCCTTTTCCCGGGCTGTGGACCCACAGGTGGTGAGGACAGGGCGGAATCCAGCCCTGCCCTATCTGCTCCTCCAGGCAACCCGTCTCCTTCACGTGTCCTTACCTTCCGCAGCTCACCTGCTGACCCAGGAGCTGTCCTGAAAATAGTGGAGCCCAGCAAGGCTCGCTGTGCAGAAGGGCGGAGGCCTGGCAGAAACTCGGGGGGGGGGAGGCATTCACCCTCAGTGGCCTGTTTGGAGCTGGGGTTCCTGCCCAGTTCTCCAGCCTGTTCCAGAAGAGGGCTGCTGGGCTTTCCTCAGGGCCGACCTCCAGGAGGGAGCTAGGAGGGAGCTGTGTTCCCAGCGGGGAATTTGCCCTCAGGGTACAACTGGCCCCCAGCAGTAGCTTCCCCCATAATCTCCATGGCAGTTCCTGTGTCTCTATAGGCTCAGGACTCCCTGACCCCTGGCTCCCCTCCCCTCCATCTCCCCTCCTCCCCCCCCCCACATCCTCCACCTTCCCCATCTCCCTCCCATTTCCATCCCACTCCCCATCTGCCCCCCACTATCCCCCATGAACCCCAGCCCTGCCCCCCACCCTGACTCTCCCACCTCTCCCCACCCCAACCCCAGCCCTGTCAAAGCCATGAGCCGGCTGTATTTTCTTCGCAGAACGCTCTGAAATTCACTGCTTGCCGTATATAGTCTCGTGGCCCCACCAGAACAGGGCTCCAGGATGGGGCCCACTGGCCACGGGACCCTGGTCCTGCCAGTGTTTGTGGGATATGAGCAGGCCCCTGCTCTGCCCACTCTCTCCCCAGCTCAGCCTAGAAGCTGAGGTGGCCGGGTAAGTGGCCTCAAGGACAGGCCTCTGCTGGGAGACTGCCCTGCGTGCTGGGGGGTGGCCTGGGACATAAACAGAGGGCTTATGACCAGGGCAGGCTCAGATCCCAGCTCCCGGGGGAGGGAGACCATTGCTGAGTGGGAATGGGAGACGCAGGCTGGCACGAGGGAGGGGGCCCTTCAGAGCCCAAGAGAGGCCCCTGCAGGTGTCAGCCCTCTCCCAGCTCCATTTCCTCATCTGCAAAATGGATCCTAGGGGCTGTCAGGGGCTCTGTGTGGTGGGGACCGTGGCACCCAGCACACGCCTAGCGCCCACCTGGCACACACTTGGTCCTCAACACACAGTAGGAGCTGTTGGGTGGGTGGCTTTGTGTCAAGGCCACGGCCAACACGGAACCAGCTTCCCCTTTGAACGCCAAGGCCCCTCTGAGCTGTCGTTGGGCTCCACTGCCCATGAAGCCTGGAGCAGGGTGGCAGGGAGCCCCTCGGCTCTGGCTGGCACTGGCCTGCTGAGTGACATGGCCTCAGCTCCTGGTGGCCCCATGAGGTGGGCTTTGAGGTCTCCCAGGAGCATCCCCGAGGGGCCCAGAGCCCATCAGCTGGTGCACCCTCACTCTGGGGGTGGTGACCAGGCTCTCCTGCTCCTCCTGTTGAAGGAATGGGCCCCCAGCTCCCCCCAGGCCACAGGGATACTGCAGAGCCAAGACCCCTGTCCCCTCCCCAGCACCTCAAGGGTCCTTGGAGGTCCAGTAGTTCAACACCCCAGTTCTGGAGCAGCAGCCCCCTGAGGGATGGAGATAGGACTGAAGGTCGCTGCACAGGGAGGCTTCTACACCCACAGGTGGGCTGCATTCCATTCCAGAAGGTTCCCAGACTCCCACACCTCCTTCCAGGGCTAAGGCCTAGAACGTCCCTGGGTCCCCACACAGCCCAGCAGGGAGGGTGAGGCTGGGGGCCTCCAGGCCCACAGAAGCTAAAACCCCCCACCCCAGCAGGTTGGTGGTCTGGACTCAGGCCCCACCCCAAAGCCTAAGACTCTCCCATTGGTTTTTTCCACACCTCAGATATCTAGGCACAGGCCACTGTGGGCCAGGCCTGGGCAGAGTGGACAGTAGGGCAGAAGGGGCCTCTGGGATCAGAGGTGGGGTGCAGGGGAAGCTCGGGACAAGCACCGAGGAGGGGCACGGAAGCAGGGAGGGTGAGGGTCAGGGCTGCCCAGATCTGTGGGTTGAGATACCAGGAGAGGGAGGGGTGCAGTGGGAAGGGCTGGTCTGTGCTGGTCTCTGAAGGCTCCCTGGTCCCTGGCACCACTCTGGGGCTGGACTTGAAGGAGGTAAGAGTGGTTGGGGGCTGGGAGCCGCAGGAGGCTGGTGACCAATGACCAGGGGCTGGGACCAGGGATAGCTGTGGAGGTGAAGAGGGAGCCCAGAGGCAGCCAGCCCTGGACTGGTATGTGTAGGGGCGCCGGGCATGGAGGGCTGGGGAGCAGCCTGGATTGGCCAAGGCTCCCCTGAGCTCCAGCCCCACCAGGGCCAGCCTCCAGTCCACTGGGAACTAGGCCTCGTGGTCTCAGAGCACTCAAAACCCAGGCCCCAGGGTATGGCCCCGGTCAAGCTGGGAGCACCAGGGAGTCCACCCCTGCCCCCTCCCCCAAGCCAGGGATCATTGAGGTTGTCCCCAGCCACCCTCACCTCCCCCAACACACAGCACACCACAAACACTGGGTAATTTGGAGAGTTCGCACTGGAATTGTCTAAATGCGTCAAGTTTTTCTGGGCAACCTATTTAGCCCATAGAAAAATGAAGCCCGGGGGCCCCTGGCGTTTCCAGGGATGACCGGGGGGGGCACTTTCCTCGGATTGCACACAACTTGCTGGAGTGCATTTGGAAACAATGATGAGCCAATGACATGCAAAGTAACACACGTTTTTTCTGACTCAGTCGCTTAGAGGGGCTGTGTGGGGGTCTGTTGCTCAGAGCGGAGGTTCCAGCCCTGGCTCCGGCATCTACTGGGACCTGGCAGAGTCCCTCTGGCTCTGGCTTGGCCTCTGTGCCCCATTTAAGGTTCCTGAGAGCCCTTGACTCAGCGGTTCAGTTCATTTTGATCCAAGCAGTCCCTGCAAGGCCTTTTGTGTGGGCTTAGCCAATCATGCATTCATTCAACAAACGTATGTGTGGGGCTGGAGGGGCGGGCAGACAGCTGGGGACCAGACCAAGAGGGCCCCTGTGCAGGGAGACACACAGCCTAGTGCACACTGAGGAGCTGACCGGCAGCCTCAGCCACCCAGCACTGCAGAGGGGCCCCTCCCAAGGCCCTGGAGAGACACCAGGCCCGGGGCCTAAAGGGACCTTTGGCCGGGTGGCTCACCCTGGGCGACCGGTGCCCACGTAGGGAGACCAGCGGGCTGCTGAGGCCCATAGCCCCAGAGGGGCGTCCAGGCCTAGCAGAGCATCCCGGACAAGGCAGGAGGAACCCCCCTCTCCTATCCCCCCAGGTCCTTAGTTCCCGGGGCCCCCACATTGGGGAGCAGAGACCAGCCACACACACTGGGCCCCGTCCCACGTTTTAATCTACAGAACCCATGGTGGCTGTTGATGTCTCCAGGCCTCAGAGGGACGCTACACGGTGACTGCAAACCACACCAAGGGGACATCGTGGGTCCCGGGACTGTCCGTCGCCTCCACAAAGCTGGGTCCCCCGAGTGGTAGCTGGGTGTGTTCCGGGCTGGCCCTGGGCGGCGGAGGCTCCGTGCAAAGGGAGGGGAGGAGAAGACAGGACCAGCTGGCCTGTGTGGGGAGAGCGGTGCAGCTGCCTGGATTCCAGGCCGAGCGCCACCACGGGGTCCCCCTGCTGCCCAGAGGCTGCCCCCATCGGAGCCCGGGGGTCTGAATGTGCAGGCTCTGGGATCCATGCGCTTGGTCGCGGACGTGTGCACCCTGCTGCTGTAGCTCCAACCTCGCGTGTCCCCGCATCATGGGCACATCGCTTTGAACTCTCACTTCACAGAGGAGACGAGCTAGTCCTTGCCGCAAACAGCAGCAGGACTTGGGGCAGATTAGACAGCACTCTAAGGGTTCTATGGGTTCGCAAGCCCCGCATATGCCCACCCGGAACCATCACGGGGTGGTCGGTCAGCAACAGCGGAGTTCATGGCCCAGCACCTTCCTGAAACACACCAGCCTAATTTCTGCAGCTGTGAAAGTTAAAGCAGCGATGGACCGGGGCGGCTAAAAGGGAGGCCTTCAGAGGCATGGCACGGGGCTCTGTCCAAGCTAGGGCAGAACCCCCATGGTGGGAGCAGCAGAAAACGCAACGACCTCCCATGTGGCCAAGTGAGAGTTCTGCACGTGGATTCTAGAAGCAATGTGGGCTCGGCCTCTGGGAAGCAGCTCCCACAGAAGGGTCCTGAGGGCTTTGGTGGTCTCCAAGCATGCCACGGTCTTGGATTTCTAGGCCCAGATGGAGACTAATTGGAGGTTTCCCTGCCCTCGGTGCTTAAGTTAGAACCAGACTAGCTGACCCCCACGAGAGAGGGGATGCTCTGCCCGACAGGAGGTGAGGCTGGGGCAGAGAAGTGAGTCACCAACTTCCTAATTTGGTCACATCCCAGAAGGCAAGAGCAGTTCAAGAGGGGAGAACGAGGTCAGTGCAGTCCGTGGCTTCCGGGAAGGGGATGGGGTGGAGCCTCATTCTGGTGAGGCCGGAGCAGACCCCAGGGACCCTGTCTGGATCTGAGTCTCAGGGACCGGAGCCCCCACGGCCTACAGTCACCATGGGAGCCCTTGAACCGCAGGGCCCGGGTCCCCCGAGCCAGCCCAGATGGACAGGCCGCCGCTGAGGGTGAGGACTTCCCAGACAAGGAGTCAGCCGCCCCTGGGCGCAGCCTGGCAACCGTGGGCCCGGGAGGGAAGTGCCAGACCTCAAAGTGAGTCACTGCCTGGCTGATTCAATCACCAAGCTGGGCGAGGTGAGGCTGGGGCAGTGGCAGCCAGGGTTGTCCTCCCAGCAGGGTGTGCAGGATGGCCTTGGTTTGTAAGCTGCCTCCTGCCATTTAGGCTCTCCTTTCACACGGGGCTGCGGGGGTCTCTACCCGCAACTGATGGATGGGAAAGCTGCAGCTAACACCCATGAGACCCACAACAGGGAGCACGGAACAGGGCACCCAGGTGACCCCCAGAAAAGCTGCCGCACCTGGACGCATGGGCAGCAAGAGAGGCTGCTGGGCCCAGCACAGGTCCATCCTCTGAATGCCCAGGTCAGATGCCCAGAAAGGGTGTCTCTGGGGAAGACAGGCCACCTCCGAGGACAGAACAGTGTCAAAGGGGCACAGGAACCGGAAGAGGGCAGACGGATGGTGAACTAATGAATGGGCCCGGGTATCCACCGCAGGGCGGGCCTCTGACTCTGGGGCTCCCAGCACCCAGCCCCCCATGAGCTCTCCCCAGGTCAGGGAAGGGATCCTGGACCACTATGTGTTCCCTTCCAGGTGTCGTGGGGGTTGGTAAGGCCCAGAGATGCCCAGGGACTGGCTCAAGGTCACAAAGCAAGTGGCAGAGTGGCTCTGGGGGACTCTGGGAGTGTGGGGAAAGGGACCAAGGCCAGGCTGCCTGAGTGTGAGGGGTGAAGACGCAGGTTGTCGACCCCACCTGCAGCACCTCCTGTGTTCCTGCCCCATCTGAGGCCTCCCCGCCCCCTGGGCTATCCTCCCTGCTCTCCTTCCCAGTCGGGCCCAAGGTTCTCTAAGGGACACAAGACTCCCAGCTCCTGGGGTCCCAGTTCCACAGGTGTAGAAGAATGTCTGATCCCATCCCCAGTGCCACCTGCCTTCCTTGCCTCGGCCTTCTCTTCACTGCCCCTGAGACACCCAGCCTCTCTCTTTCCCTTGGGATCAAAACACAGAGACGTGGGCTGCCCTTTACCCGGTGCCCTCCCGTGCCCACGTCTTGCAAAACGCATGTGCAGTGCCATGAGGCAGATCTCCATGTGGATCCAGCAAACGTGCAGGTGACCTTATCAGTGCAAGGGGCGCCGTGTGCGAGCCTCTCCCTCCCCACCCTCCACCTAAGCCTGGCTCCCCTCCCACGTGTCATCATTTCACGGAGGGCATCCAAGTGGCATGTGGAATTCCAGAGCCCGTGACCCTCGGGCTGGCTCTTCCACTCAGCGTGGCTCTCTGGAGACGCACCAGGGCTGCTGCTGTATTGCCGGCTGGCTCCTCACCGTGGCCAAGCCACATCCTGTGGCAGCTTGTGGACAGCCCGCTGAAGGATGCCTGGGTAGCCTCCAGCCTGGGGCCGTGTGAATAAGGCTGCCACGAGGCTTCCCTTGAGGTGCTGCATTTTTCTGGGGCAAGTGCCCAACAGCACAGCTGCTGGACCAGACTGTAGTCCCTGGCTAGGTGTGGGTTTTTTGATTTTTTATTAGTATTTTTTAAAGGTTTATTTATTAGCAAGAGAGAGCGCTAGTGCACGTGAGTGGGTAACCCTGTGGCCCTGGGCGTTGTCACCACTTTTCCCCGCGGCCGCCCTGACAAGTGTGGGGAGCGGGCCCCAACCACGTGCATGTTCTTCTGTCCCTGTATCTGCCACCTGCATGTGCTCCTGGGTGGGACATTTGCTCACACCCCAGCCGAGTGTTCAGAGCTCTTCCCTTCGTGGGTCATGCGGTTCGAAAACTTCTTCTCATCTGTGGCTTGACGTTTCTGAGGCTGTTGCAGGACAAATGGTTTTCATTTTCAGGAATTCCACGTAATCCCATTTCCCTTTCGCGGACGGCGTGTTGGGGGTTCAGTCTCAGAGCAATTTCCTAGCCGGCTCGCCATCGAGGTGCTTCTGTCTTTACATGTAAGCTGCGAGCTGTTTTGAGCACATTTTGGTAGAAGCTGGGAGACCTTGGTCAAAGTTTCTCTTTTTTTCCGACCTGTGGAAGCCAGAGACTGACTTTCCCAACATTTTCCTCCTTCAACCAGAAGTTTGCCTTTATGGGTTTATTCAAATGTCTCTGGGGCCGTGGGAGTGCCCGGCCCTGCGAGGCACCCAGCACCTGCGCACACAGGGTTCACCCACGGGCCTGCCCCGGCCACGCCCTGTCCCCTCCGGAAGCCCCTCAGGACCGTGGTGTCTGTGTTAGTCCCCTGAGCAGCCAGGAGGCACAGGGCCCCTGGGGACAGAAGCAGTCTTGGCCCCAGCAACTGGGGGCCAGGGGGGGAATGCATGGGCCAGTCTACGTGGCCACAGTCCCCAGTGCCCGCAGCCTCCGGCGCAGACCCCATCCCGGCAGCTATTCCGTACCGCGCCCCTGGCACCGCCCTGGGGGCCGTGATGGGACAGGAACAATTGCCTGGCTTGTTGTCTCAGGCACACAAAAGTGTGCTTTCACGAGCCCTACAAGACCCGGTCTATGCCCGCCAGGCGCCAGAGGGAACAGGCCCAGGGCCCAGCTGGGGAAGATGCTGCTCTGGCCCACGACCCCCGCAGTGGGCAGCAGGGACCAGAGCCCACTCTCTGAGACAGGAGGCCCCACCCCTCCAGGCCCAGGGCTTCCTGGGAGAGGGCCTGCGTTGAAGATGCACAGCTGGTGGTTGACCCCAGCCTCCCAGATGGGCCCGGAGCTCGGCTCCAATCCCGGCTCTGCATCTGTATGAACTTCCTTCAGCTGCTGTAACAAACTGCCTGGCCTGGGGGCTCAAAGCGTCTGCCTTCCTTTTGGGTCCCCGGGTGCCACCTCGCCCACACTGGGAACCGGGCTCTGAGGATGATGGAAGGATGCTGGTTGCCATGACCGGGCCCAACCTTGCACATAGGGACGGGGGGAAGGCTGGTGGGCAGCGACCACCATCTCCAGCTTTTCATCTGTAAAATGAGACCTCAGAGTGCAACGTGGCCTCTCTGCTTGTGGTGGTCTGGACACCCCCATGCCACACGTTGGAGGTGTCCAGGGCCCCTGGCATTGCTCAGGGCTCCACTTCTCATAGGCTGTCTGGCCACCAAGAGCCCTGGCAGCAGCCAGCACCACCCAGCGGCGAAAGCCCTGCCCTTGGGGCTGCCCACAGTTTCCATGACACCCTGCTTCCCTGCAAGCATGACCATTTCTAATGACAGCATGGTTCAAAGGACGAGGCCTGCTTCTTTGCTCCCTCTGGCCACTCGCTGGGGGAAGCCAGCCGCCACATCACCGAGTCATGGGGAAGCCCAGGTGGCCCTAGGGGCCATCCCACATCAGAACCAAGGCCTTCTGTCCACAGCAGGGACAGTCCTGGGAGGCAGCCCCAGGGAACGCAGACCCAGACCCCTAGCCTCCACCTCTTGAGGGACCCAGGCCAGAACCACCCAGCTAAGCTCCTCCCCAGGTCCTGCCCCGCACGTGGAGATGGCCACACGGCGGGCGTGTGATGGCTGGGGCTGCCGAATTCGGGGAACTTGTTACGTGGCAAGGGGTAACAGAGAGGCTCCAAGCCCCAATCCCAGTTCTGCCTCCTTAAAGTGGGTCCCTCAAGACCCATCTCCACTCTGCCTGGTGTCTTCCCCCAGTCTTTCTCGCTGTCCCTCCCAAGCCCAGCCCAACATGCCAGGGTCCCCCCGGGGTCCGACACGGGGGCCCCCTGCCCTCTGGGACGCTCTGGCCTCAAACCAGGACCTTCCGTGCTGAGCCACAGGATGCTGAAGATCTCTAATGGACTTAGAAGGCCGTTATTCACACATATGTCCCTCCCAGGTCCACGTGTAACTTTCACAGAAGTGGCAGAGGAAGCCGCTGACAATGACAGTGTGTGTCCAGGGCTGCAGATGGTGGCCACACAGAGACGGGGGATTTCCTCACTGCATTTGTTTTCACCAGCTCCTGGGGAATCCGAGCTCACACAGGATCTGGAGGCCTGGGAGGGGCGCCCTCCAGGTCTGCACCTGCGCTGTCCCGAGGGGCAGCCACCAGCGACTTGTGGCTCTCGTGGGGTGCAGGAACGTGCCTGGGAGAAGGGCTTCACAATACATGTGCCAACACCAAAGACGCAATTCCTGGAACACGGTGTCTCTTCCCCACCGTATTCTATACTGGTAAGATGCTCGAAGCACAAATGACAACATTTTCAGAGCACTGAGTTAAATAAGATATATTAGTGTTATTACTATTTTTAAGTAGGCTGCAAGCCCAGCAAGGAGCCCAGTGTGGGGCTTGAACCCATGGCCCTGAGATCAAGACCTGAATTGAGATCAAGAGCTAGACACTTAATTGACTGAGCCATCCAGCTGCCCCTAAATAAAATCTTCATTAAAATGAACTTTTTTATAGAGACAGAAAGCCAACGGCAGAGCTGGGGGAGTAGGTGGGGGTTAGTGTGTCATGGGGACACTGAGGGGGGATGGAACCATTCTGGAGATGAGACAGTGGTGATGGTTATGAATGCGCTGAATGCCACAGGACCGTACGTTTAAAAATGGTTAAAACGCTAGACTCTATGTCTATTTTAACTCAAAAACCTGAATCTCACTTGCTTTTGCTCCTGTTTTTGTAGTGGCACCAGAACGCTCAGAATGACATACTGGGCTCCTGTTACATTTCTATCATGCCGTGCTTTGAAGTGTGAAGGTTTTTTTATTGTTCAAATAGATACTTTGGCAAGAAATTTGAGCAGAGTATGTGGTGAATTCCTAAGACAGAGCAGAGAAACGATTTGAAGACCACTGCTATCCCAGGCCCCTGCCCCCGCTGTGAGGCCCTGTGGCTGCCCATTCTGAGCATCTGGGGCCACACGACCTGGACAGCTGGAGGCCAGGGGGCCCCATGGCCCCGAGTTCATGGGAAGAGCCCAGAAACCTCAGGTGGCCAGCACTGTGGTCCTTCAGAAAGCTCCTGGGGGTCAGACCAGCTTGCTCAGCATGGGGGTCCAGGAGAGCCTCCCGGGAAAGACCCCGTGGTCTAGCGTGATGGACCACCGCCTGGTGAGCCCTCCTGAGTACGCCCCTCAGAACCTCACCTCTGGCCAGAACTCGGGTGGACTGGGTCTCACTACAATACCCCCCAAAGGGATCAAGGCTCAGAGCTGAGAGCCACACTGCTCACCCATGTCCTCTGTGAGTGGAGATCCTTCTCCGCCCACCCCAGGTATAACTTCGGGGAAGGTGCACACAGGGTTCTCCCCATCCTGGACCCACTAGCTGCTGCCCAGCCCAGCAGCAGTGACTTTCTTTGGGTCATTCCTCATTCTGGAGTTCTTGCATGGCCAGACCAGGGCAGAATGACCTGCATGGGGGCTGGCATCCCTGCTCCTGGCTTGGCAGTGGCTTTCCCAAGGAGCCTGGCCCCCATCCAGCCATGAGAAAAGGCGCTTGGCTGGTGGTCGCCCGGCTTCCGTGGGCCCTTCCCAGCCCCACAGCAAAGCTGGAGCCGGGACCCACCGCTGGCAGTCCTAACGGTGGGGCTGTGTGTGAGTCCCTGTTTTACTCCAGGGTTGAAGCTTGCCTGTTGGCCTGCAAGAGGCTGGGGGAGGCTAGCAGCATGGGGTTAGGCTCTACCCAGAACTGCAGCTTCCAAAGTCTGGACACGAGGACTGAGTCGTGTGGGCTCCCTGTCATCACCCCTGATTCCTGGCTCAGAAACTCAGGCCCATCCAAAGCAACTGAGGTGGGCAAGGGGCTTGTGTCCTTGCCCATGGCGCCCTACATCCAAGACACCATAGTGAGTTCTTGATAACAGGATGGAGGGCAGAGACGCCCACGTTGACAGAAGAGACAGCCCCACTCTCACACTGGTGGGCGGATAAACACGACATGGTCCACACAGTGGATGTCATTCAGCCATTAAAAGGAACCGGACCCCCCTGCCCCGTGGGGATGAGCCCCGAGGACAACAGCCAGACACAGAAGGGCACGCATGGGACCCCACGTATACAAGGACCCGGAGTCGTCAGACTCACAGACACAGAGAATGGACAGTGGGGCTGGGGCTAGAGGAGCGGGCGGGGGTCTCTGCGCCACGGGGACAGGTCTCAATGTGTGGGAATGGAACATTCTGGAGCTGGAGTTGGGGGGGGGTGCCCCTGAACTAGACACTGAGAAATATCAAAAGTGGTCAGTTTTAGGTCACATGTATTTTACAATAGAAAAACAAAAAGGAAGCGCTCCTCTGTGAAGGATTTCAGACCAAGAGGCCGAGTCGGGAGGGGAGAGTTCATTGCACATTTAATACGACATGCAGCATTCAGAACATTGCGACAAGTCGGGCGGGCTCACGTGTCACAGAAACTCCGCGGGCAGGGGCAGGGCTGGCAGGGATCCCCCCGGACGTGCACAGGAGAGCAAAACCGGGGGAACTGCGCCATGTGGTTTGTGGCTCTGTGAGGCTCTGCACCTCCCCCAGGCCTCTCTTGCTCACAGGGTGCCTGGACTGAAAACACACCTAGGGGGGCGCTGAATGGATCTGGCCTTGGGACTGTGGGGCCTGGGGCTGTTTGCTCCTCTTCCTGCTACAGGAGGGTGGGGCTTCGTCTGCACATGTCTCCTGGGCAAGGGCGGAGTCCAGTGGGGCATTGCCCAGCAACTCAGAAGGGGCCCCTGGCTCTCACGTTATCTAGCCTGTGTCTAGAAGACCGCTCCCCTCTCTCGGAAGGTCGCCAAGAAGCTGTCTTACAAACAAGCTGCAGAGCAGACATCATCCCGACCCCCTGACCCCGGGAGAACAGTGCTCCTCAAATGGGGCGTCCCCAGCTCCTCACGTGCCAGGCCACCCCAGGGGCACTGCCCAGGGGAGGCGAGGGCACATGCCACTCGACCATGTCCTCCGCTAAGGGTTCCTGTGAACCTGGGTCACCAGAGGCTCTCATGCCTGGGGCCTTCTGTCCCTCACACTGACTTCCCTCGGAAGCTGGGGGTCCCTCCAGGACACCCCCCAAAGGTCTCCACACCACCCTCAGGACTGGAGCCCTGATCATATGACCTTCAGCCCACCCGGGCCAGCCTGGACTCTCATTCGGCCCTTTGGCCACCGGGGACAGGCTGGTCAGAGAAGACACACAGGGAGGGATGGGGGGAGGGGCCGCTGGCATCTCCTCGGCCCAGGGGTCGCTGGGGACCTTGTTTTTGAAGTGCACAGGGTGACTGTTTTATTCCAACAAAAGCCTGGAGGAAGGGGCGGCTCCACGCGGCCAGGGCGCCTGCCCCCCTCCGTGGCCTGTGGACATGGACGAGCTCGCCAGCACACAGAAGCCAGGCGGCGGGGCGGCGGGGCTCAGACGGTGAGGGAGATGAAGCTGTTGTAGCGCTGGATGTTCCTCTTGAGGATCTCGGAGCAGGGGCCCAGCACACGCTCAAAGCGGGGCCGGTCCAACTTGACACACTTGAGGGGCCCGCGGGCCACCACAGTGGCTGCCCGGGGCCGGTTCAGCAGCAGCGCAATCTCCCCTGGGGAGCGAGAGGGTGGTCAGGGGCCCAGCTCCCAGGGCTGCCTGCATTGCTCAGTTCCACTGGATTCCAACAAGCTGGTCCCGGGGAGCACTGGGTACGCTGACACCGACACGCAGTTCCCCATCCATCTGCTGTGACCCTGACCCCGCAGGGACTTGGGGGGCTAGGGGTTCGAGCTCATGTCCTCCCAGGGGCAGCTGCGTCCAGGACACATCCGTCGAGGGCACCCCAGCCTGCCCCCCCCACATATCCCCCACGGCTCTTCACCACAGCGCCCTTCCAGGGACCCCCCTCCCATGAGACTCGCACCCTGTGAGGGCAGGGACTCCAGACTCACCAAAGTAGTCGGAGGGCCCCAGGCGCCCCACCTCCACGTACTCCTCGTTGGGGGACCGGCGCTGGAGGACAGAGGCCGTGCCCTGCAGACACCAAGGGGACACATGAGGATCAGTGGCTGGAGTGGGCATGGGCGGGGGAGGGGAGGATGGCCTGAAGTCATTCAGAGGGGGTCATAGGTGGGGGGGGGCTCGCACCCAGCGGGGGGGGTGCACAGGTAGAGGGTCACAGCCAGCGGGGGTGTCACATATAAAGAAGTCAGAGGTGAGGAGGTCACAAGCAGGGCCCACAGGTAAGAGCATGGGGACATGCCCAAATCTCCCTCCTGCAAGCTTCCATCCATGTGCCCCCCATTCTAAGGTAAATTCAGGGTTCTCCTCCTTGGGGACAGAAGGATGTGGGGTCAGAACCATGCTGGGGTCTGGCCAAGGGCGTGAGGCTGCCAAAGGCCATGCAGTGAGGAGGATCTTGGAGCTGACCTTGGGCTAGTTCTCAAGGACATGGAGCTCCTGCGGGATGGGCGTGGCCTTGGGTCCCACTCCCTGTGAGCAGCGTGGCTCCCTCCTGACTCCCAAACAGGGGCATCTGCAGATGCTGCCAGCTCAATGTCTAACGCAGGCCTGGGTGGCCAGCACGAGGCAGTCAAAATCTCCTGCTCTGGTGGGCAGGCAGCCTCACACCCGGGCAGGGATGGGTGGAAGCTCTGGTGCTGGGCGGCTCTGACCCCAGGGCCCCCTCACCTGCCAAGTCCTCAGGCTGGGCCCTTGTTTAGGGGAACCGGACACTAGTCTTGTCCACACAACACAGTGTGTGTTGGCCCCACTGTGGAGACTGAAAGGGAGGCTTTAAAAACGGCCCAAAGCACCCAGTCAGGGCTCAACACTGACCCTGCAAAGGGGTGTCATCCGACATACAGTGTCCCTCCTGCAGCCTCCCGGCCGGCAGCCAAGGAGACTGGCCCGGGAGGACCCTGCGCCCCCCACTGCCCTCCGCTGCTAGGGCGCGCCCACAGCTCTGCGGCCCAGCTCCCCAGTGCCCTTGCCCCACGAAAAAATATGATCTTTCTCCAAGGTGGGCTCAGTTCTCCGGCTCACGTCTCTGGACTCACTGTGGCGGGTTAATGAGTAACCCCTGCCTCTCCACAGTCTGGAGGGAAACGCCGCCATCCAAAGAACCTGCCGGGGCAGCCGAGCCTGGAATCTCCGAGCACCTATCCGCAGCCCTTCTGGCTGGATTCCCCATGCCGGGGCCACTCAGTTCGTGCGTGTCGAGGATGTTTATGAAGCTAGCTGATGGGTGGCGCCGGACGTCTGAACAGCCAGGCGATGCTGCCACCCCCCAGGAGCTGTGGCTGGCAGGGGGCCTGGAGAACATGGGCCCCCTCCCCGAGCCCTGGGGAAGAATGGAGTCCTGGGCGCCCCGCCCACGCTGTGGGCCATGGCTGAGGGTGACATGCAGCTCTGACGTTATCAGCCTTGGTCTTCCTGCAGCAGGACGTGGGGCAGGTCACCTGAACCCCGCATGTGGTTGCTGTGCCCGGGGCCACCGGGACAGGCATTATTTGTCTCGATACCCCAGGGCGCCGACCTAATTCTCTTTCACACTGACGTCCTTTAACTTGTGATGCACATAATCTACATGCCTTTCATTCCCATTTTAGACAACTTTCCTTCTTCCAAAACTACAGGCATGGAACTGGATGCCTCTGGTTTGCAGAATTACTTGGGGACACTCCAGGCCTTCAGCTTCCTTCAGAGACTTTGAAGTCCCCAGTGTCAGCAAACCCAAGCGGAAGGGCCTGAGGGCTACTGGGGTCACCAGTCAGGCCTCAGAACCATAAGACGTGGCAAGGCCTGGGGGTTGGCTGATTCAGCCGCCCAAACGTGGGTCAGGGACCTGGGCTCATTCCCACCTCCTGCTCTGGTGACCTCGGTCCCTCCTGGTGGCACAGCCGCTGCCAGAGTTGTGGGAGTCACCAAATGTCTTCCCCTGCCATCAGCAGGCAGAGAACCCACTTCTCCCTCCTACAGCTCTCCTATCAGCGGGAAACCTTCTAGAAGTTTCTAGCAACCTCTCCTCATGCTGCATTGACCCAACCAGGACAGACGCTCACAGAGCTGCTGCAGAGAGGGTGGGCACCAATGGGGAGGGGCTGGGGATCCTGGCTGGGTTCACAGGAAGGAGCAGGGATGGGCTCAGTGGGGGGCAGCTCAGGTTGGCCACGTTGATATTCACCTGAGCCCACCAACCCCCACGTGACGGGTCCCACGTCCTTTCTGGTGGCGCACAGAGACGAGGCAGGCCGTGACCTCTGACACGGGGGAGAACACGCACCCTGCCATGGGCCCTCGGAGGATGTGTGTGCTCCTGCACGCGGGTGTCCCTGTCTTAGCCAGATGGCCGTGAGGCTTCGTGAAAAGAAAGCGCCCACAAGGAGAGCCCTCGGCAAACACAGGGTAGGAAATAGCCCCGTTGGTCATGGACCGCAGCCCCAGGCCTCCTTCGCAGGGATCGTGACCACGTGACCCTGTTCTCACAGACAGAACTGCGTAGCTGTGACACCAGCCGCCGGCCACATGGGAGGGCCACGTGGGACAGCTTCCCGGCCCGGGACACATGCTCAACAGAAGACGCCGATCTGCTTTGGGGCCCCTGACCCAGCAGCACCGACTTCCCGAGCCCAACACCATCCCCCAGCGCCCTGGTAGGACTGTCGAGGACCACTGTCTGCCCAGCACAGGTCTGACCCTGAAGGGCCACCCAGCAGAGCGCCATTCCCACGACACCACACGCCCTAGGTCCTGGAAATAACCCTCTAGTCCGAGCTGCGCTTCCCAGCCTGCTGTGAGGGCAGCAGAGACACCCTCGTGGGACCGTGAGCTGGAACGTTCTGGGCTGGAAAAACACGCCAAAACTCCGGATCATATTCCCCAAACTTCTCACTCAGTGATTCTAACCCTGGTCTGAAAATAAACCAGGTCACACGGAACGCAGCCTGGGAGGACGTAGGAGCAGAGAGAGCACTGGCATCCAGGGGCGGGGACCATAAATGACCTGTTTCCTTCAGCAACTGTTTGAGATTTTTATTTTTTTTAAGATTTTATTTATTTATTTGACAGACAGAGATCACAAGCAGGCAGAGAGGCAGGCAGAGAGAGAGAGGAGGAAGCAGGCTCCCCGTGGAGTGGAGAGCCTGATGTGGGACTCGATCCCAGGACCCTGGGATCATGACCTGTGCCAAAGGCAGAGGCTTTAACCCACTGAGCCACCCAGGCACCCCATCTGTCTGAGTTTTAAACATCTCCTATGAAAGCAATACCCTAACCATCGCTTTGGTTTCCTACAACAGGCAGGTAGGAACGACTTCTATGAGACAGACCCAGCAGAGGTGGCGGGAGAGACTGGAGGGCCCGGCAGGAAGCCCGAGGCTTTGGGCCTAGAGGCCCCCTGACCAGTCCTGCGGGGCGGCGGGCCCTCGGGGCGAACGCCTGGCCCCAGGCCTGGGCTCCGGACCCGTGCTGTGTGTGCAGCAGGCACCCTCGCTACACCCCCTTTATTCTTTCTCTGGGGTGTGCCTTCCTGCACCCCTACCCACCCGCCCTCAGCCTTTTGGAGCCCCAGCCTGGTGGGATGCTAGGTGTGACCAAGTCTAGTGGGAGCTGCGGACTGGGGGTGGTCGCCCCAGTGCCTGCGGAGCCCCGACAGCCCCCAGTCCAGGCTCAGGAGGGACGGCGCCCTTCAGACCCCACATGTGCCCCTGAGTGACTGAGCGCCAGCTCTGGGGCTCCTCCTGCATGGGCCGCGTGGGCGGTGTTGGGTTTCTAACGGAGTAACCGTCCCGGCAGACGTTAGTGTGTCCCGGTGTTGGGCCCATCGAGGGTCTCCTCTACCTGTTCTGGGGAGCTGACCTTTATCACTGCCCAAGCACAAGTCCGCCTCTAGGTGGTGTGGCCAAAACACTCGGCGGACGGCATCACACGAACGCGGCTAACTGCACGGGGCGCACGCTGGCCTGCGCTCCTGCTGGTGTCCTGTGGATTCTCCCTGAGGTCGAGGCCAGGCCAAGGGAGAATGTTACAGGCACATGGGCCCCAGGGCCAGGGCTCCAAGAAGGAGGCGGGGAACACCAGAGCAGGGGGCATCACAGGCCCTCTGTAGAGGGTTCCTTCTCCAAACTGGGAATGGTCTCATTCCCCCTGAAGCCAGGCAGCACCGTGACAAGCTCAGGAAAGTGGCGACCCACGCTCCAGTGGGCAGGGGCGATGTCTGGGAGACAAGCAGGTGGCCCCACCACACGTGTCCTAGAGCAGAAGGATGGAGGGGTGTGCAGGTCACACAGCACGGCTCCGTCCCTCCAGGCTCTGCTCCCAATGCCCAGTTCTTCCCTGCCATGCAAGCGCCCACGGCTTCTGCAGGCCAGAGGCTAGAGATGAGCAGGAGCTTGCCGACTCAGTGGTGTTCCAGCGAGACCTCTGGGCGGCCTGGGTGAGGCTGGGTTTGGGGGCCAGCGGCTTCCAGTGACTCAACCCTTAGACGCAAAGGAGGGTAGGTGACAGTGGGCACAGCTGGGCTGGCAGCCACCCCCTGTGCTCCCAGGACATGGCTGTGTGGGCCTGCAGACCTGGGCCCAAGGCCCCCCAGCCCAGCCCAAGGCCATGCACAGCACCCCCTCCTTTGAGAGAGACTAACACATGCAGGACAGGTCAGGAAGGTCAGAAGCGTGGCCTCAGCCAGAGCAGCTGAGAGAGAAGGTGAATTAAGAGGTTTCTCTCTTGCCTGCTCACTGCTCTCCGTGGGGAGTTCTAGTGGGACCAGAAGGACGATGAGGCAATAGGGTGTGGGTTTCTGGGGCCTGGACCAGTCCTGGCACCAAGAAGCCATGACTTCTACCCTGGCTGTCCAGGGAGCTGTGAGCTTGGTCCCTGCTTCTCCTGGCCTCAGTTTCCCCTCAGGCCCTGGCCACGATCCATGGAAGCATGAGTGTGAGCATCACTGGGAGGCTCCTGGTGTTCTCTGCACTGAGAGGGTAACAGTCACTACCCCGAGAACTCGTAGGATGAGTGGGACACATAGTGAGCTCAGGAAGCATTGGCAGATTCTGTCAGGACCAGCACCGTGAGCAGACCAAGCACAGAGCTAGTTGGACAGACTCCTGTGGTCCATGATAGAGTGTCATCCCACCTTCTAAAGGAAGGAACAACCCCTGCCCCTATGGGGACGAGCCCCAAGGACACCAGCCAGACATAGAAGGACACTCATGGAGACCCTACACACATGGGGACCCAGAGTCGTCAGAGAGCAGATGGTGGGGCTGGGGGAGTGGGTGGAGATCTGTGCATCCTAGGGACAGGGTCTCCATGGGGAGTATGGAATGTTATGGAGCTGGATGGGGGAACGGAAGGGTGCCCCTGAACTGGACGCTGAGAAGTAGCCACAATGGCAAGTCATATACTGTGTGCGTTTTACCACAATTCAGAAAATTGGAGATCATTTCAAGGAGGGCCCGGCCCTGGGAATCCCCACTGGCCCTCTGCTTGGACTTGGGCTCTCCTGTTCCTGCATGGTCAGGGTCATGCTCTGGGCACCCCACATGGCCCCCGTCCAGATCCATGCTCTGTCTCAAGCAGCTCACAGGCAGGGGACCTTGTGCTTGTCACTGGGAAGCTGCCCACAGCTGCAGACAAGCACTCGGCTGTCACTCCAGAGGGACACACTGGGGACACTCATCTTTTGGCCCACTGCTGGCATCCCAACTTCAGGGGGTGGGGCTTGCAAGCCCTGAGTCCCTGGGGGGCCCTGGTTCCAAGGTGGGGGACTCAACACCCCAGAACCTAACTTTTCCGGAACGGCACATCTGTAAGGTTTTATCTGTCTTTGTGGCAGTGGTGTGCATGCTGCTTGGCCCTCCTCCCGCGGGGCCAGGGACCCAGCAGGCCCATGCAGGACCCCGTGGCCAGCATGCACACAGCCCATGGCTCCATCTGGGACCACCTGCAAGCCTGTTGGCACATGCATGAGCAACAGACAAGATCTGGAATCGCAGGCCCCGGGACGCCTCTGGCCTTGGCGGGGGGGTGGGGGGCGTTCTCCATCTGGGGAAACACTCCCCAGACCCCTCGCATTTCGTATGCCAACAGCAAACCCAGGAGGAACCCGTCAAGGGGCAGGCACTTGTCAGGAACGCCCACAAGCAGCTGTGGGCGGGGGGGTGGGGGACGACGCCATCCTAAAGACTCTTCTGTGTCACTGGCCTTATTCCAGCAAATGACACTGTCGTCACACGATTTTTCAATTTTGGGGTTGTTCTCTTAGAAAAGGCTCTCATCTGAGGTCCAGCCTTGGCCACCAACAAGGTGACTTGTATGGCCTAGAATCTTCATCCACAAACAGTCCGGGGGCAGCTGGCACCAAGGCCCTGGGTCACAGGGTCGTGCACTGAGTCCGCCCTCCAGCCCATGTGCCAAGGTCATTCCGGAGCCCAGAGAGCCTGGCCTGCCCAGGTCCTGCCTGAGGGGTCAGCGGGATGTGTGGCTGTGCCCAGTCGGGAGGCCATCGGGCAACTAGGTGGAGACACATCAGAGCCCAGGAGCCCCTCAGGCCCCTGCAACCCTCTCAGGGGCCATCAGAGCCTCCCTGGACGGAGCCCCTGCTGGGGTCAGAGTGGACCAGGCGGTCACCCCAGAGGGACATCCAGGTGCCAAGCGGGTACCGGCATGGGCCCATCAGATGCAGCCATCATGCTCCCTGGCATTTACCCGAAGAGTCCAGATGAAGACTTAGTTCCACAGAAAATCCACGAAGAGATATCTACGCACTTTGTTGCAACCAGCAAGATGACCCCAAGCAGGTGAGCGGCTCCCGTGCTCCGTGCAGACTGTGGGCCGCGAATCTGCACGCTGATTACAGAGACCCACCCAAACGTCACACCATGGGACCGCAAGGGCCAGGCGCTCTAGGGAAGCAGAGCTGTGCACATAGGAGGGGAGGGCCTGCCGCCGGGGCTTCGGGATAGAGGGACGGACAGTGCCAGAGGACTTTCAGGGCCATGAACACCAGGGGACACAGTGGGGTGACACCAGTTGTCACTGTCCTTCCCACAAAATGCACACCCACCCAAGAGGGACCCTGGCACCAATTGTGGTCTCTGGTTGACAACGATGCATCCGCATGGGGTTGACTGTGACAGATACCCCGTCTGGAGGACATGGATCGTGGGGAAGCCTGTGGGAGGAACAGGGGATATGGGTAATCTCGGCTCCTTCCACTCAAATCTGCAGTGAACCTCAGACTGCCCTAAAAAATGAAGTCTTACAAGTCAGGGAGTAAGAACTTCTCTGAAAACTCTGTTGTCTCTCCTTCTGGGGACCAGGGCTAGCAGGCCAGCAAACACCTGTGACCTCAGGCCACCCCCACGAAGCCTGCAGGACAAAGGTCTGGGCACTAAGAGAGGGTGCCAACCCAGGGTCCAGGCGCTCTGGAAACGGGCTTCCTCTAGTTCGGCCCAGAAGAAAAGCCGTGACCTTTCTGCTAGAGAAGTCTGGGCCAGTCGGCCATCCTTCACCACTGACATGCAGCCTCTGCCTGGACACACGCCCTTCGTCCATCTCCGTCTGGACCTCAGGCCCCAAACCCCAACCTGCACACCTCATTGTCCCAGCTGGTGGGAGTATCCCTGCTACCGCCAGGCCTACCCACTACCATCACGGATTACCGTGCCACCTCCAGGGACCCTGCTTTGGCCTGGGACTCAAGAAAAGTCTGTACCAAGTCCGTGGGGCAATTTTGCTCCTCCCCAAATAAATACCTACCTGCCAGTGGCTGCCGCCCACTCCCCAGCCAGTGCACAGTGAGGGCATGGCATGGCCTGAGTCACAGACAACACCAAGCAAAAGAAGAACCCACCCAGCAGGGAGTGGGGCAACCCCCTTCCTGCTCCCTGAGATCCTGGTGAATCTGCACACCCACCAGAGGGGTCCACATGTCTGAGCGGCGAGTGGGGCAAGGCCCTGGCCAGAAGGCGGCCTGGGGAGCAATGGTGGTCCCATCGCTTCAGCACGATAGACGTTCACAAACTTAATTTGCTAAGAGGGCAGATAAGCCAAATCTGGAGTTTCCATGGTAACGCCTCCCCAGTGGCCAGCTGGTGCAGGATGGAGCGGGGAAACTCTCTGTCGGAATTTTATGGGAACCAGCTGCCCTCATCGTCCCCCCCACCCCCTGCCCCAGCCCCGGTCTTGGCAGGGTCCTCGTGGGCATGCAAAGTGGGGCCATGCGGCCCAGCGCCGAGCCCCATCCGCATCCTTGTCCGTTTTCCTGGAGCACGGGAACCAGGAGGCAGGTCCTGGCCCAGACACTCTGTTCTCTCTCTGCCCGACGCCCTCTACCTGCAGAGGCCCTGGCCGGCCTCACCCCACGGGCTGCTGCAGGTCCCGGCCTGGGGAAGACCCAGTCCCTGCTCTGTGTCCATTGCCGGGTTTATAGGGCAAGGGTCTCACTCAACTGCTGGGAACATTTTCCTAGAGCTCTGGGGATCCAGTGTCGAGGGGATTCAGACACAGCCGGTGTTTGCAGGGCTGGGAGACAGAAAGACCACCTCCCCCGGGGGGGTCTGCCCCGCAGATACATGACCCAACCCTGGGCTCAGCTGAGGCCGGGGATCCTGAAGCCCCACTCAGCCTTCCACACTGGGCTCCCACCCGCCGGCAGGTGTTCATGACTAAGTGTCTGTGGGGGCACTGCCCACGCCTGTGCAGGGCAGGGTGGTCTCTGCCAGGCTCGGCCATACCTAGGGGACCCGCAGGGAGAACACACACGAGGAAGCAAACTCAAGGACCTTCTGCCAAACAGAGCACTCAGCTGGACAACGGCATGAGGAGACAAGGGGCCTGGCCCCCCTTGTTGCTCTGATGAAACTAGGAGGGGCAGCACCAAGCCAGCTAGTCCGCCGAAGCCCCAGCCCAGGTCCTGCAGCCCCCATTCCTCATGGCAAGTACGTCAGCGGGCGCCCGGCCCCAGACCTGGGCCTCAGGGCCCTACGCACCCACCTACGCAAAGGTCAGACTATTCTGGAAAAGCCAAGAAGCAGGGGCATCAGTCAGGGTTCAGCAGAGAAACCCCCAGTGGGATGTGTGTGTGGATAAAGGTTCACCTTATGGAATTCACTCGCATGACAGCAGGGACCACAAGTTCAAAATCTGCATGGCCAGCGGCTGGCAGGGAGTGTCTCTTCTTGGGGGGCCTCTGTTTTCTTTCTCTTAAGGAAAGCCTTCGACTGATTGGATGAGGCCCACCCACATCATGGAAGACCCACCCCATCATCCAACATTAGCTGATGTCACTGTTAATCCCATCTGAACCTCCGCAAAAACATCTAAAGTGGTGCTGAGCAAACATCTGACATCTGGGGACCATGGCTTGGCCAAACTGACCCATAAAATTAACTCTCACAGCTGGGACCCACAGGGCCTGGCCCCCTTTCCTGCCGTCTCCACGGGGCAGGGGGTCACACCGCAAGGAACTGGGGGTTAGAGCATTACAACATGCACGTATGCCATTAGCAGAAGGAAAAGAGGAGAATTCAAACCAGAGAGATGACGCACCTGGACGCTTCCTGCCAAGTCTCCCAGAAGAACACAGGCCATCCTCACTGCATGTCCCGTGTGTGTGACGTGGGGGGGATCTCTGCTCCCATGGAAACATCAGCCACCAAGCACCCACCGGGATCTCCAAAAGTATCTAACCAAGGACACAGCGTCCAGAGAGAAAATGCTCGCTCTACAAAACCACAACCAGCACTACCTTCTCCTGCTTTGTTCTACAATGTTCTTGGTCGACTCCTGGACATCTAAACCAGGGACCACCCAGGCGGCCTCCTGAGGCCGTGGTGACACCTCCAGGGGACAGGCATCCTATCCCACCTGCAGCCTCCCGGGGAGCTCACAGGGCGCCAAGGGGGAGCGGGGCTGGAAGGCCTGACCCATGTGCCTGGCGGGTGTGGCCAGGAGGCCGCTTCTGGCCGAGCAGCAAACGGCAGCAAGCCTCTGATGCCTGCAAACCCTGAGGTCCCATGTGACCCACCCGACCCGGCTGATCACAGGAAAAGGGAAAAAATCCAAGTTGCCAAGGAGACGACTTTAAATACATTTCTGGGAGAGTCAGGTTACATTCCAGAGCCACACACCTGCATTGGTGTGCGTGAGCTCCCACTCCTGTCCACGGGGAGGACCCAGTCCCTGGACGGAGCCGGGGCAGGCCCCGTCACCCCACCGCACCCCTGGCCATGCACTGTCCCCTGGCTTGCCCCCTGCGCACCCTCAGAGCTGGCTGCCGAGGCCGCTGGGGGATGAGCAGCATGAACACCTGCGGAACCGGCGTGACCCCGGGAAGGACCTCCCCAGCATCCCCTGCAACCAGTGGAGGGAGAAGAAATACGTGGACGCAGGGAGTGGCACTCACTGTTCTCTGTGCCGTTGATGAGACCGAGGCGAGCTGCGGCCCTCTGCTGCGCCCACCCACACGTACCCACGCACGTACACGCAACGCACATGTACCCACGCACACAC
>RCUC01168358.1:0-28996 GCA_003697995.1 Taxidea taxus jeffersonii | reverse complement strand
AGACTCCCTCTCTCCCTCTCCCTCGGCCTCCCTCCCCCCACACTCTCTCTCTTTTTCTGTCTAAAATAAATCTTTAAAAAAAAAGAAAAAAAGGAACACCTGGGTGGCTCAGTTGGTTAAGCGGCTGCCTTCTGCTCAGGTCATGATCCCAGCATCCTGGGATCGAGTCCCACATCAGGCTCCTTTCTCGGCAGATAACCTGCTCCTCCCTCTGCCTCTGCCTGCCTCTCTGTCTGCCTGTGCTCGCTCTCTCTCTCTCTCTCTCTCTCTAACTAATAAATAATAAAAAGAAAAAAAAAAGAAAAAGAAAAAGGAAAAAAGAATCCATTCCCCTCTACTTATATTTCCATGCTGGTGAATAAATTGATTAATTCAAGGTACCAGAAAACATCTTTCTTTTCATCAGTTTCCCCATACAGAAGCCACAGAAGAGAAAGGAAAAGGTTCTTATCCTTCCAGTGGGTATAGGGACAATACATCTATAACAGATTTAATACTTAACAAATATTAAACAGCTACATGAAAGCCCACCCTCAAAACCTTCTTTTCTTGCCACCATACACCCCTGCGGACTGGCCCTGGAGGCACATGGCTCGAGGGAAGCAGCAGATAGAGCTGTCTAGAACACAGGCTGGCCAACGGAAATACAGGCAAGCCACAGGCGCAATTAAAACTTTCTAGCTACATTGAAAATAGTTTAAAAAAAAAGTGAAATTAATTTTCATGATATATTTTATTTAACCCAATGTATTCAAAATATTACCGTTTCACCATGTAAACAATATAAAGATATGACTCATGAGGTATTTTGCATTCTGTTCAAGTACTAAGGCTGAAATCGGGTATGTATTTCCACTTCAGCACGTCTCAATTCGGATGTTAGATTTTCATTAAAAAATTCTTGATCTGAGTTTAGGCTTTATAAAATCTCTCTCTGAGAAAGTAGATTCACAGGATCAAGTTGTTTCAGATATACTCTAAAGTTAGCCGACAACTGAGTATATCAGTTTTTACATTTAAATTTTAATTAAGATTAAATGAACTTGAAATTTAGTTCTTCAGTAGTACCAGCTGTCTTTCAGTGCTCTGTAGCCACATGTGGCTTGTGGCTACCCTATTGGGACAGCGCAAGGTTAGAGAGGGAGGAAGCCACTGACTGACTCAGAGTCTCAAAGTCTCTTTCTTTTTAGTGAAGCAATGGCAGGAATGTCAAGCGTGACCAGAGAGAAAACGATTTTGCAAATTCCTCATGTCTCCACAGAACATCGAAAGAGGCAGGCTTTGCCAATAGATCAGAGCTCTACCACACGCCTGGGGAGAAAGAAGGTCTGCAGAGAAGAGATGGAGGCCCAAAGCCCACTCTTGAGTTCCCAGTGGATTCTGGGAGAAGAGAGGAAGAAGCAGGAGACAGACAGTCTGAAGGAAAGGTCGCATCTTCTGTGATTGTGACCTTTGACCGGAGTGAGGAGGTATGTCACTGGGTTAAGGGAGGTTCTGAGGAGATTGCCACATGGGCTGCCTACCTCCTCCTCCCCTGTCCTCAGGCACTGGGCTAGGAGAGGGGGCAGCCTCTTTAAAGTCAGCATAGTGGATCACCATGGTTATACAGAGGTAGGGCCTGGCCTGGATTTAGTTGCTGGAGTCACCTGTAAGTCCTCTGTGGTCCAGACATGATGAAGTTCCTTCCTGCTCTCCAGGACCAGGGGCCTCAGAAAGAAGCTAACTTGTGAGTCTCAGGCTTTCTGCAGGGCCTGTCTTAGTTTGAGTTCTCTCAAAAACAGAATCTGAGGTAAGGACTTGGGTACAGGTCACTTACCTGGAGTTGATCCAGAAAGCAAGGAAGTAAAACAGGGCAGGAGGAGAAGCTAATAAAGGGTGTACAACTGGGTCTCCATTCTTCTGGGGCCCCTCTGAGGAACTGTATAAAATGCCTCAGAACAGTCCTCTCTGAAGTTCAGGGGGCTGGGGCATTTATCTCATCTTCCACCAGTTGAGGATGTCTCCCAGGAAAACTTACTTCTTCTTACTTCCTGGTTGTATGGACTTTTTGGCCTCAAGGAAACATCTGGGACAGAAAAGCAGAGCCACTGCCTTTGTCACTAGAAGTAGGATGAGTCATTGTGCATGAAGCTGTCCCCCACAGTTCTGCTGGGGTCAGAGGTGGGCTGAGGGGTTGTGACACAGAACACACGAATCATCTACTCTAAGGCCCAGCATGGAGAGGGACAAGTAGACACTGGATTGGTCAGGGGCTGACGGGAGGACATGATGAGGACTCAGAGGGAATATTGGTGAAGGAACATTGGTTAACATCGTCGGGGAAGTCAGGAAGCACTGCAGAGCTCTGAAGGAGCCCAGAGTACCCAGTCCATGAGGTACACAAGCCACAGGCATCCGCAGCCAGACACTGAGGAGTAGGGCCATCACCCCTCAGCGTTCTGCTTTCAAGGGATGACCTGGAGCAGACTTTCTGCGGGGAGGCCTGGAGGAGACCCAGAGGCACCACCTAGCGTGCCACCACAGGAAGAACTTGGGAAGTCTCTAAGGGGACCAGAGAGACCATTTGAATTATTGCCTCAGACTCCATTTTTTTCCCTCTGCTATCCAGGAAGAGAGACTCTGCAAAAGAAAATCTAATGAGTTATAGGGAATTAAAGAAGACTCAGCAAGTTCTGCCACTGGGACCCAAATATATCTGGACATGTCTGGCACACTAGCATGGTGGGCTGGCTGGAAATATATTTGCTTGGAAGGTGAAAAAAGTCCTCCTGGGAGATTATTTTCATTCGAAGGAAAGAAGAAACCATGTTTGGTTTGGTCCAGTAACAAAGTTTTAGTGCCAGAAGGTAGATGGAATTGTCGCTCAACTCTGCCCCCGACTTGGCCCTCTGGACACACCAGGGATCCCAGGAAGATAAAAGCTCTATGTTACAACTCCAAGAACTATTTCATAAACTGCAGGGAGACTCTGGGGCCCAAGCAGCTATGTGTTGGGAACCCTCCTGCTAAGCAACAGTTGAAAGACCTACACTTCACTCCGCTTCTCCATTTCAAGGGTTTGGTATGTTGACATTACCCAAAAAGCTGTAGAACAAAAAGAGGAACCTACTTCCCCACCTTGAATCTGGGTTGACACTGTTGCTTTGGCCAACGGAATGTAGCAGAAGTCCCATTGTACATTTTCAGACCCTAACCTCAAGAAGCCTTGCATTCTTCTACCCTCTCCACTGCCACGTGAGTAAGCCTCAGTTAGCCGGCTGGAGGGTGAGAGATCTCTTGACCCAGAGCCAGGGCAACCCAGCTGTCCCAACTGAGGGCCCCCAGACATGTGAAAGACCCAACCAAGATCTGTAAAGCTCTCTACCCAATCCCGAGTTGACCGCTGATGCAGGAAGGAATCCAGCTGAATCTAGCCCAGATAGCCAACCAGTACAAGCCCGAGCTAAATAGATGGTTGCGTCTTAAGTCACTCAGGTCTGGGTCGTTCCTTATACAGTAGTGACTGTTAAAGAACTTGACAGGATAAAAAATGGTAACTCTGGCCAGTGATGGATGTGCTAACTAACCTTATTGGTGTAATTGTTTTGCAATACACACATATATCAAATCATCATTCTGTACAGCTTCCATTTACCTAATGTTGTATGTCAATTATATCTCAATAAAGCCAGAGGGAAAACACAAAAAACTAAAAGCCTGGGGGAGCCTGGGTGGCTAAGTGGGTTAAAGCCTCTGCCTTTGGCTCAGGTCATGATCTCAGGGTCCTGGGATCGAGGGTCCTGGGATGAGCCCCACATCAGGCTCTCTGCTCAGCAGGGAGCCTTCTTCCCCGCCCCCCTGCCTGCCTCTCTACCTACTTGTGATCTCTCTCTGTCAAATAAATAAATAAAATCTGGGACGCCTGGGTGGCTCAGTTGGTTAAGCGGCTGCCTTCGGCTCGGGTCATGATCCCAGCATCCTGGGATCGAGTCCCACATCGGGCTCCTTGCTCAGCAGTGAGCCTGCTTCTCCCTCTGCCTCTGCCTGCCACTCTGTCTGCCTGTGCTCGCTCTTGTGCTCTCTATCTGACAAATAAATAAATAAAATCTTTTTAATAAGTAAATAAATAAAATAAAATAAAATCCTGTAATACAAAGGAAGAAAAAGAACTTAGTAAGATGAAGTGGGCATGGCCGACACAACCAGGATATCAGTGAACACGAGTCTGGAGCCTCCTGGATTTGTTTATGAGCTTGCAAGGGAGGTCTCTGGGAATTCTCCCCCCATAGGCACCCCCACCTCCAAAACCAGTATGGAAGTATGGATGGCTGAAGACTCAGTGAGCTGATGAAATTTCTGTTTATGGCTGCTGATGGGACCATTTGTTCTAATAAAGTGGAGAGACATAGGGAAATTTGAGTAACAAAGACTTTGTCACTGAACCCTACAGCTTTATCTGTCATGGAGAAGGGCTTTCTTAATTAAAAGAGTCCACTTTATCCACCACTAAGAAATTTCCATAGCATCTTAAATATTTATACAGTACAGTGTCTGGATTCATCCTTGGCGATGGGAGAGCGGATTAAAGCTCTCATACAGTTCACACCTAAGAAGACTCAGGTGTGCGAGTCTCCAGCCCTAGAGATGAGACCTGCCTTTCCTGGATTTTTCCCTCCTCCACTTCAAGTGCAGATGGGGGATGGTGAGAGGGGGAAAAAGGAACGCGAAGGACTTGAAGTATATAGCTTAGAGTCAGTTCATTTCTTGCAAATATGCAACTTTTCCCAGTAAATATTTGGTAGAGAGGCGTAAGGCAAAATTCTCTGGACAGCTATCCCCCTAAACAAAGTGCTTATAAACAGAATTCGATGGGGTGCTTAGGTGGCTCAGTCAGTTAAGGGTCTGTCTTCAGCTCAGGTCATGGTCTCAGGATCCTGGGAAGAAGCCTTACATGGAGCCCCACATCCGTCTCGTTGCTCAGTGGGAAAATCTGATTCTCCCTCTGCTCTCTCCCCTAGCTTGTGCTCATGCTCTCTCTCTAGCTCTCTCTCAAATAAATAAATACAATCTTAAAAAAATAAAAATAAATAAACACAATTTGGCAACTGAACTGTGTTTCAGATTAGATAGGAGATTTCATATAATTTTTCCAGCCATCTATTCAAGTTTCTTTTACCCCAAGGTTACATTCCATCAAAGCTTGCCCCCCATTCTTGGATGTATTGAAATACTAATTACTTGGTGTGAAAATGTTATCCTGTCATAATGCAATACACATTCAAAATTATGTTGATAGATATTTACTAGACATCTGTGATGTGCAAGGGACCATATTAGGCATGGTGAAATAAAAGAAATATTGAAATTAAGGAGCTAAAAAAAAACATTAAACGACATCTCGTCCAATAATGGATTTGGTGGGCTCAGAAATCGAGACTTAGAGAAAGCAACTCACCTCACCCTTTGGTTGCAAGAAACAGAAGCCCTCTGAGCCAGCCTAAGTAAAAAGAGACTGATTTTAAGGAATAAAATTTCTTGTAGAACTCATGGGAAGGAAGTGAGCCAACACCAAGAGGGGCTAGACTATGACCTACAATCTCCTCTCATTCTTGCCCCCCCCCACCTCTCTGTCTCCCTCTCTCCCTCCCTTTCTTCCTCCCTGCTTCTTGTAATGCCTTCTCTCCTCATATCTGCTCCAACTTCTCCCCAGATGGCAGTCTTGAACCCTAAGTCTACATGCACTTAGAGATCCTGTGCCCACCATCAGCTCATACAGTCTCTGGACATCATCCGCTGTGGCTTGCAGCAGGGTAAGGTTGGCAGGTAAAATGGGTTAGTGATCTCAGAAAAGGAAGAAATGGGCAGAGGTGGAAAGTGCTTGCTTGGAGTCTCTATCTGAGTGGTCACACATCTGTTCATCTCCCATCTGTTGGCCCTTTCATCTCTGTCAGCTCAGGTCCATGGCCAGGTGGGATGGTCCGTGTCCATGGAACCCTGGCCCCTGGGCATTCTTGAGAGATCCTGGGTGGTGGGTTCCCTGAACGTGCCATGCCTTTTCACACCTCCATGAATTGGCTCAAGCATTCCCCTTCTCCTGGATACTCTTTCCTTCCCCTCTCTGCCAGACTCTTTCTCCCATTACCCTTGATATAACTTCCATCAATGCCCTCCACCCTTCATCTTCCCAACTGAAACATGCAATCCAAGTAAAAAACCAGTCAATCATAGCATTTGCTGCATCCCCTAAGTTCCACAATCCAATTAGAACTCTATTTAAAGCCCTTCCCATATTCTGGACCTACTCTTAATGGCTGCTCATTCTCCAAAACTTGGCTCCAGTGCCCCTTCTTTCAGGAAGCCCTCCCTGAAGAGCCATTCCCCACCCACTCTGTCACTTTTCAGTGATCCCACAGCAACGTTTCAAAATGCACCTACAGTGAGCACCTCCTCAGGTCAACGAGCCCAACAGCCAAGATGGCATCTTGTTTATCAGTTTATCAGTTCTTCTCCAACAGCCATACCAAGAGTGCTCGACACATATCTGTGAATGAAGGAAATGAAAAAATGAATCCTATCATGTTATTTGCCATAATACTTGCCACAAGCTTCAGCTCATTTAATTCTCATATAACCCTGGTAGGTGGTATTATCTTCATTCTTACTGAAAAGGAAACTGAGGCAAGGAGTGGTTGGGTAACTTGCCCAAGATCATAGCAACAAGAGTCAGAGCTAGGATACGAACCTAAGCAGTCTATCAAAAGTGTCTCTCAGCCTTTGTGCTTTCTGCCTCCTCAGCAGCCCAGACCAGGTAGAGGATGACAACTACTGGGTCCTCACTCTGCTAGCCTCACTTAAGAACTGAAACCAAATGAGGAAACTGAGGTTGGTATATGTCCAGGGGTGAGAGTAGAGAAAGTCAGATTATTACTTCTTTGTAATCTCTAAGGGCTGGGCATTGGAAGCAACAGAAGCATCACCTAAGAATTCTTGGGGTGAGAACACAACACCCACCCACTCTTGGAAAAATTGTCAAGTCAGCAGAGGTTGGCCTTGCACCCTGCCCTCACTCTCCTGTCTTCCCTTCCTACCCCACACTCCCATTTTCTCCTTTATTGTGATATAGAAGTCTCTGTCGGTCACTGATTCATTCAACAAACATTCAATAAATAGGAACAATGCCAGAAGTGCTTTCAACAATCAGGAGACAAAAGCCTGTCAAGTTACTATAGTGTAATGTAAGAAGTAAATATGTATTACTGTTCATACTACTGTTAATATATATTACTGTTAGTATTCTATATTGCTGTCTAGAGCTTTCCAATAAGCCAGAGAGAGAGACCCCTTACTCCCCCTTGAGAAAGACTTTGTCTTGTATAGATAAGTTGTGATAAAGATTTTCTCATAAATTCAATAACTTAATAAAAAAATCACCTATAAACAATAATTCAAAGAAAAGTTATAAGCACACAAGAAAAATTTTAAGACAAAGGGAAGAGGAGAAATATAAGCTGTCAGGACTTAGGAAAAAAAGTGGAAAAGAAAAATAAAATCATCACAGAAATGAAGGGCGCAGAGAAGCACTAAAAAAAAATTAGGAAAAATTCAGCTTCAAACATCAGAGATGAATTCCAGAAAAATGAGCACCATAACATGGACAATAACAATGAATTTTAGGGGCACCTGGATGGCTCAGTTGGTAAAGTGTCCAACTCTTCATTTTGGCTCAGGTCATGATCTCAGTGTTGTGGGATCGAGCCCTGTGTCAGGCTCCACGTTGGGCATGGAGCCTGCTTAAGATTCTCTCTCCCTCTGCACCCCCCCGAAAAATAAAAAAAAAAAAATTTAAAAACCCAAAACAGTGAATTTTTTAAAAAGATTTTAGTTATTTATTTGACAGAGAGAAAGAGATCACAAGTAGGCAGAGAGGCAGGCGGGGAGGGGGGGGTTGGTGCAGAGCAGTCTCCCCACCGAGCAGAGAGCCAAATGCGGGACTTGATCCCAGGACCCTGAGATCATGACCTGAGCTGAAGGCAGAGGCTTAACCCTCTGAGCCACCCAGGCGCCCCAAAACAGTGAATTTTAAAAGGAAGGGAATAATAAATATGGAACAAAAACAAAGGATTCCAACACATGTATACTAGCATTCAAGTATATGAATTGAGAAAACTTCCCTATACAAAAAACTTGAGTTTACAGATTTAAAGAGCATACTATGTTCTGAGAAAATGGATAGAGTTTTCTTTCCTAAGTTTTCCACCAAAATGAAAGTTTCATGAAGGTAGGGACAGGAGTTCTTCCTTTTTGTTCAGTGCGGTGTCCCCCACATTTAAAATCATGCGTGGCACCTGAGAGTCCCAATAAACATTGATTAGATGAATTCCTAAAGGAATAGAAAAACCAACACCAACACATCCTAGTAATGTTACCGTACTTCAAAGATAAAGATTCCTTTAGTTACCCAACAGTAAAGTCAAATCACCTATTTAAAGAAAAAAAAATTCAGGGTGCCTGGGGGGCTCAGTGGGTTACAGGTCTGCCTTCAGCTCAGGTCATGATCCCAGGGTCCTGGCATTGAGTCCCACATCTGGCTCCCTGCTCAGCAGGGGCTGTTTCTCCCTCCCCTTCTGCTGCTCCCCCTGCTTGTGCTCTCTCATAAATAAATAAATAAATGAACCAATAAATAATCCATCGATTGATCAATCAATCAATCTTTGGGGGGAAAATGGTCAGGCTGGCTACAAACAACAGCACAGCAACATTCCGAGCTAGAAAACAATGAAGCAGTCGGTTACCTCTTACAACACCATGGCGTGCACAGAGAAAGAAAACCTGACCCAAGAATTTACATCAACCCAGACTGTAATCCAAATATAAAGCACACCCATATTTCAAATCGACACAATTTCAGCCATCTTGAAGAAAATACTTGAAGAAAGACAAAGTCTGGTAAGCAAATGGATCAAGAAACAGAGGAAAAAGCATCCAAAGAGATCGCTGAATGTACTAATGTTTGGGATTAAAGTTCAGACAACTTTTGGGATTATGGTTCCAAAAAACCACATAAATGTTATACCCCATTATGATACAGAAACTGTAAAACCAAGGGAGGTAAGCAGTTGTTAAGTATCCTGATTTCTTCTTTTTTTTTTTATAGCAAGGGAATGAAAAAAGATGTTGCAAGCAGACAGCCCAGGTAATAGAGTTATGGGGAGAGGTGTCCAAGGGTCCACTGAAGGCAGGTTTCAGCCAGGGGCAGTGTCTGCATCTTTGGTGGTTCCGGAGCTTCAGCAGCACTCACGCCTTCCAGTGGGTTGGGATCAAAGCTTAGAAGCAAGTGCAAAGTGCTCGACTGTCTTACACAAAGAAGATCTGTCTCCCAGAAACACATTAATTCATCCCCACGGAGAAATAAAGCCCTAGAACCAATAGTAACAATCAACCGGAACTGAGGAGAGGAGAGCAGAGGAGAGGAGAGAAGAGGGGAGAGGGTAGAGGAGGAGTGGGGAGGGGAGAGGAGAGGAGGGAAAGAGAGGGGAGGGGAGGGGAGGGGAGGAGATGGGGCAGAGTGGAGGCATGGAGATTTGCCATCACTATGGTAGAGACTTGAACAACATTGTCTTAGATAAGAAGAGTAAATAAATTGTATAACAATTTGAGTGCTTTTGTACTATGTGAATTACCTGTTCTATATGCATATATTAACTAGTAAAAAAATCACAAAGTGAACGTAGCCCTATGGGAGGCAGGGAGGTGGGAGGGAGGGTGAGCAGGCCATAAAGCAAGTCAGTTAGTAGCTGGTGGGGATTTCTGAGGGGTCCACAGGCTGCCTCCTCTCTAGGGTTAGATCCAGAAGGATGGGGGAGTGGACAAGGCCCTCAGATTTCTGGATCAGTTTGGGACCTGAAAGTGGGAAGGAACTCCACCACTTCCCATCAGGCGCCTGCAGTGAGCTGGTACCAGTGACCTGGGGTCTGCCTAGGGCATCTTCAGGAAGGGAGGGACCTAGGCAGGTACAGAAAGCTTCTGGCGGCCGCTGGAGGGGGGTGTGGGAGACAACTGGCATTCTCCTTACCCCAGAGAAGGGCATGGAAGCCAGATGGGAGAAAGCTGAGGGACCTGAGGGTAACTCAGGACAAGGGGACCCACAAAACGGTGGTGGTGTGGGCCATGCCAAGGGCCATATGGGAGCTCAGACATCTTGCGGGAGCCAGAGTGGAAGGGTGCTCTACCCACAACCAGCAGGACACCCACCCAGCATCAGATGCCTCCCCCAGGCCCCAGCTGCAAGACGCCACACAAGCCCCTCACCACCCACCACCACTGGCGGCAGCAGCATTCGCAGCAAAACTGAGATGAGACCCCAGAGAGAAGGGGAGGGGGGTGGAGGGCAGACAGAAAGGAAAATTTTAGAATTAATCATTAATTTTAGAATTAATTTAACCTGGAATGAGCGAGTTTATCAGAAGTTAACCAGCATGTTTTCTGCTACTAGCTGAATGGGAGCTCAAAGGAGAGGGTAAGTTGTATTTTTTTAAACAGTTTCACATGTGGTTTGTCAGACAAGCGAGAGAATGAGATAAATGCTTTAAGTCTTTGCATCCTGGACTGTGGCCCGGGGACCAGCAGCACTGACCTCAGGAGTTGGCTATAAGTCCAGAACCAGGCCTCAGGCCAGGTTCAGTTTTAATAAGGGGGTCAGGTGCTCCAAAGGAACCCTAAGAGTAGAAGCCCCTGATTTGATAGTTTCAAATGCTCCATGGAAATACCTAGAAAGAAAGGACTGGGCATATAGGAAGGGGGAACTTCAGGAAGGAGGTAAATCTGGATTGAGCCTTAAAAGGCAACCAGAAGTTCCTTGGGTAGCAAAGGCCATTCCGGGCAGAGCTGTAGTAGGCTCAAAGCCATGAAAAACCTGCTGTGTCAGAGGGCCGTGGGTGGTCTGGGGTGGCTGGAACAGAAGGTGGAAGGTGAGACATGTTTTACGTTCCATTTGTGCAGCCAAGAAACAAAGTTCAGGACGAGTTGAGATCCCTGGCTCCTGTGGCGTCTCAGGAACACAGCTCCCCTGGGCCTCGGCCTGAACACTGTTCAAGCTGCAGGGCCGGATGGAGAGCCAACACCACCTTTCTCTCGGAGAGGCAGACCAGCTGAGAGGAGCCAGCTGGGGGGAGTTTCCTGGAGGACCAGCATGCTTCTCCGGCCAAGAAACGTCTGGAAGGAGCCAAGGAGGGGAGGGCAGGACAGCTCAGCCAGCAGGAGCAGTCCATGGGCCTCTCCCAGCCTGTGTGAGACGCTGACCCTCCACCCGGAGCTGGCCGAGTCTCCACAGCCACAAAGCCAACTCTCAGGGCTTTACCACTTTGAGGCCTTGACCGCCCCACCCTCCGCTGTGCACAGAGGTGAACCTTCAGCATGTTCTCTCCCCCACTCCACCTAATCGCTGTGCTGTGGAGACTTCCCAGGACCCAGCCAGCAGCCCCACGCCTTCCTGTGGGCCCTGATTAAGAACAGGCCTGGGCTGTCCAGGCCTTCCAACAACCTTAACCTCTTCCTCCCCAGGCCCATGCCCGGGGAAGGGAGGGTGAGGAGGCTCTGGAAGCCGCTGAGTGGCCAGGCAAGAGAAGGGTCCAGCGTCCTGCTGGCTGGCTTTGGTCATGAGGGAATGGCGAAAGTAGTGTGTGAAGGAGCAGGGAAAGGGCGAGGGGAGATAGGCACAGGTGAGGCGCAGTCAGGCCTCACACCGCAGGCCACAGTGAGGAGCTTGGGTTTCACCCATGTTGGCAGTGAGAACCTTAAATCATGAATTTTGTAGCACCACGGACCTCACCTCCCTAGTGGGAGACGGTGAGGTAACATCTGAAAGAAGACTGTTGAAGGATCAGAAAAGTCATGAGTTGAAGCCATAAAACAGGGAACATGGCAGAGAACTCGAGGAGAGGCTGGTGTGTCTGTATTCAGGCTACTGTTCGGAGAATGGATTAGCAAGGGGTAAGGTTAGAACCTGGAAACCAGCTGAGAGGTTATTACGTCAGTGAAGGAACAAAATTGTGATGGCTTACACCACAGAGGAGTGTCAGTCATCTAGGGCCACATACCATGGTGTGACACACAGCCCTAAAACACGGGGTTTTAGGCCCCTTTGTGGGGGGCCGTTGGGACAGCTCTGCTTCATGTTGCAGACCTCAAGCTCTGCTTGGCGTTCTCTCCCCTTCCAGAGACCAGTGTGTTCGCCACAGTGTGTTCTCCTCATCGTGATGATGGAGGCACAGGAGCACTCATCTCGCCCCACCGGCACAATTCAAGCCTTTAAAACATCATGCTGGGGCACCTGGGTGGCTCAGTGGGTTAAAGCCTCTGCTTTAGGCTCAGGTCATGATCTCAGGATCCTGGGATCGAGTTCCGCATCAGGCTCTCTGTTCGCCAGGGAGCCTGCTTCCCTTCCTCTCTCTCTGCCTGCCTCTCTGCCTACTTGTGATCTCCGTCTGTCAAATAAATAAATAAAAAACCTTTAAAAAAATAAATAAAATAAAACATCATGCTGGCCAAAGTAGGTCACATGGCCAAGGCCAAAGCCAAGACATGGGAAGAACACTGTACCACTAGTGAGAAAAACCAGTCATGTGTCAAAGGACGTGGACTCTGGGCAGACTCAGATGCGACCACGTTGCAGGGTTATCAGTGGTAACACCGCATAGCCTTAATCAGTGTGATGGGGTAACGGCGGGTGTGCAGAGGAGACAATCGATTCAGGAGGTGGGAGGGGGGCAGGACTCATAGGGGTTGGTGACAGCCTGGATCCAGGAGGCCAGAGAGTAGAGGAATCACAAGCTGGAAGAGAAGCATCTTTGGTGGAGAGGGATGGGGAGCACTCTGTGGTTATGTCAAGAAAGTGGTGGGCTCTAGGGTCAGGAACTTGGAGACGAGGTCTGGGTAAAGATTTAGAATGGCCCGTCATTGGCTTACCAAAGCCTACCAGAGGATTTTTGCTTGTATGCAACCATCTGTGATGCCATGGGAGATCTGTTCTCCTCTCCCCAGTCCCACACCGTGATACAGACCCCTGAAGACATGAGACTCCAGGTGACTAAGTGGAAGGGACACCAAGCTGCCACAAGAGAAGACAATTCTCTGTCAGGTTCGGAGAAGCTGAAAGAAGAGAAAATCTGCATGGGCCTGGAAAGAGGATTTTTGTTCTAGTTTGGTTTTTGAGGAGGTTATTTGTAGAAGCTTCAGAGCACTATACAACCTCCCCCTTTCCCCACCTCCAGGATGAGGCACCTGTGAAGCTCAGTGGTAACCACAGGTGGGTGTTGGAATTTGGGTCCCCTCAAATGCACACCCCAAGACACAGATGCCAGTGCATGTTGCCTGGGTGGGAGATGGGGAGTGGGGGAATGAAGGAAACCAACCTGGGGCATGTGAAGCCTGGTACCACTGTGGGCAACTGGGGCTCAGTCTTGCTGGGAGAGAATGTAGAGCGTACCTCAGCGATCCACCCAATGGACTGGGAAGCTGGTTACTGATTCCCTTCAGCCATTGGCTGAGAGCTTCTCCATGGGTGTTGTCCCCGGGCACTTCCCGTTTGCTTGAAAGCTTCCCAGAGAGGGGCATTGGTGGAGTGAGTGTCTGTGCCTAGAGGACGCGGGTGGGTACTAACAGCCTCTCCCATGGCAGGGAAGGCCATCGTTCTGTCCATCACATGGGGTGCACAGAAAGGCCGCCTTCCTCCCCGCAACATGTCTACAGGTGTTGGCAGGAGGGACAGGCTACTTTCACGGTGTCTGGAAACCATGGACGCCAACTGGGATGGCAAGGTGAGCGTGGCCACCTCAGGGAGACCATTTCAGGAACTCGTGTCCGAGGTCACCTAGAGTGGAAGGAGGTGGGGATGTGCAATATGGCTTCCGTTCTGGGGGAAGCCTCCCACTCAAGGTTGCAGAGTCTTCAGACCTCTCGTTCGAGAGAGGCGGTTTCAGGGGCTCTGGGGTGCAGAGAAAAGAGCACCTGGACATCAGCAGCAGAGAAGCAGAAGCAGCCAGGGGTCTGCAAACATGGTCAGACAGGGTCCTGGACCCTCAGGCACCACACCGTGGCCCTGCACTCTGGAGCTGGTGCGGGGCTGGAAGCTGAGGGGGGGCGGCCTACAGAGGAGCTGGGCCCAACAGATCCAGGGTTGGAATAAAGTCACCCCCTGGCCTGCTTGGACTAGAGAGGACCCAGAAGATCATAATGGGTCTCAGAGTCAAGAGAACCGTCAGAAAGGTTTCCTTTTGGCAGAAATCCAACTTGCGCATGCCACTTTGGAAGATAATGTAAGCCATGGCCATGGATAAGAGTGGGCGTCCTGAAGAGAGAAAAAACCCAAGTTGGGATCTGCTCGTTGGAGCTGGGGGGGGGGTCCCCCCTTAAAATCCTTTTGCAACTTCCTACACCTAGAGGAATAGGTCCTGAAGCCTCCCATGTCTTACCCCAAAGCAGAATCTGTATTTTAATTAACTACTGTCATATAACAAATTACCCCCCCAAAGTTAGCTTAAAGCACTAATAAATGCTGGTTATTTCCTACATTTACTGTGGGTCAGGGATTTGGGAGTAGAATAGCTAAACGATTCTGCCTCAAGATTTCTCACAGAGGCTACAGTCTATCTGAAGGATTGACCGGGGCCAGAGAACCCATTTCCAAGATGGCTCGTGCACATAGGTATTGTCAAGAGGCCTCAGTTCTGCTCCACAGCCTGGACCTCTCAACAGGGCGGCTCACATGTTCTCACAGCATGGCGAGTGGGCTTCCCCCAGAGCAAAGGACCCAGGAGAACAAAGTAGAAGCTGTCCTATCTTGTGTGAGCTAGACTTGAAGACATACCTTGTGATCACGACGACATTCTATTCATTAGACATAGTGACGAAAGCCACTGCCCTCAAGAGGAGGGAAATTAGCTCCACCTTTGGAAGGAAGGCATGTCAAAGAATTTGTGAATCTATCGTGAAATCACCACATACTTTTTTGGGGAAGTAATCCTAGGAAGCACCAGGGAGGGAGTGAGGAAGTGGACAAGGGAAGGAGGAAAGTGAAGGAAAGGTGCAGTCAGAAGCCATCTGTCGCTGTGGTAAATGGGACTCCAGTCCGTGAGTTCTCTGGAACACTACACAGAATGTGCCTTAGAGACATCCCACCGGAGGACGGAAGTCTGGGGCCTGACCCACCGTGACCAGTCTGGTACTGGAAAGGGAGAAATCCCTGCATCTTCCACTTCTGGTACCCCTGCCTTCACCTGAGCAAACTGCTGTGATGCCTGAGCTCAAAGCAGAGAAAAAGCGAAATGTACTTATGCTTGAGGCAGGAAGCTGTCCGAGGGCTTCCTCTGCCCCCCCCCCCCCCAGGATGAACTCAGGTAGCCCCGGGGGATGGGAAATGAAGGGTCAATGTCACTGACTCCAGCCTACAAGGCTGTCTGTTAACTAGCTCTTACCTAAGGTGCCGTCTTCATAACTGACTTCTCTCTGGCTCACACGTTATGCTCCAGCAATGCCCAAGCAATTTGTCATCCCCTAAAACGCTCTCCGGTGTCACTCTTCCTTGACTTGGCTCAGTTAGCCACCACGCCCCAACAGGAGCAAAAAATTAATAACACTGCCCAGCAAGATGTAAGAACAACACAAAAAATGAGGAACTAAAATATTACTGAAGCTTAAGATGAATACTTACATGTAGAAAGTACCGTGAATTCCCACACGCCCATCACCGAGATTCAGCAAGTAGAAAGATTTTGCCACAGGCTTTATCTATCTCCTTTTCTTCCCTCCTAAGTATTTTAGAGCCCATTCTAGACACCTTCATACTTCGGGATCCAGCTCAAAAAAATACATACCTGCTCTCTTCTAGCCCCAATTTAACCCTTGCTTTATCTACTTTTCTACTTTGCAAAAGTATATTAAATCCAGTTCTCTAAAACATATGGGCATTGTACCATCTAATCAACAATGATAAAAATGTGATTTTTATTTTATTTTATCTATTTTTTATTTTATTTATTTTTTAAAAGATCTTATTTATTTGTCAGAGAGAGAGAGAGAGAAGGAGAGGGCACAAGCACGGGGAGCAGCAGGCAGAGGGAGAAGCAGGCTCCCCGCTGGGCAGGGAGCCCGATGCAGGACTCACTCCCAGGATCCTGGGATTATGACCTGAGCTGAAGGCAGACGCTTAACAGACTGAGCCACCCAGGTGTCCTTATAAAAGTGTGATTTTTTTTTTTTAATTAAAATGTTCAGCAAAGGAACTGAAGGGAAGGATGACTGATGCTGAGATTTAAAAGAAAACACAGGGAAAAAAACCCACTAAAAATAAAAGAAAGAACCAGGCAGTTACACATGAAGAATACTCAAACTGGCATCAGACTTTTAATCTGCAATGCAGGAATCTAATGGACAGTAGGATAACAGGTACTGATCAAAAACTAAAAAGCAGGGGTGCCTGGGTGGCTCAGTGGGTTAAGCCTCTGCCTTTGGCTCAGGTCATGATCTCAAGGTCCTGGGATAGAGCCCCGCATCGGGCTCTCTGCTCGGCGGGGACCCTGCTTTCCCCTGTCTCTCTGCCTGCCTCTCTGCCTACTTGTGATCTCTCTCTGTGTGTCAAATAAATAAATAAAATTAAAAAAAAAACTAAAAAGCAAAAAAACCCCACCAACCCAAAAATCCTCTACTCAACCAAGACTCATTGGCATGTTAGCGTAAAAGGAAGATATTTGTGGATATGGTAAGAATCAGAATGTACTGTTCCTTAGGGAAATTCTCAAGAAAGAAGCTTGTTCAAAAACAAATGACTCAGAACAGAGATTTCAAGTCGAGAGAGGGTAAAGAAAAGAGGAAACGGTGTCGACCAGTGGACCTTTAAAAGGGCACACTGTTAGATAAGACACAGTGTGAAATTGTGTGGTATAAACACTTAGCGAGGGTTTATGCATACAAGAGACGTACTGTAAGAGAAATTCAAGTAATCAGCTGGGATGAAGTCTATTAAACTATCTCCAAAATTTAGGAGTAATAGGGTGACAGGCAGGGTTTGGGAAGTAGCAGCTTTCTAAATGTCATCTGAAAAGATGAAGAAATGCAAGTATTAAGCTTGCCTCAACTTATTGAGAGGAAAGGATGGGAGTAGGGAGAGGAACGGCTGGTGTCTTGTTTTTAAAATGGAATTTTGGGGATGCCTGGGTGGCTCAGTCGGTTCAGCGGCTGCCTTCGGCTCAGGTCATGATCCCAGCATCCTGGGATCGAGTCCCACATCGGCCTCCCTGCAGGGAGCCTGCTTCTCTCCCTCCTCTCTGCCTGCCACTTTACCTGCTTGTGCTCTGTCTCTCTCACTGTCAAATAAATAAATAAAATCTTTAAAAAAATATTTAACTAAGTAAAATAGAATTTTACTTGTTTAATTATGGAATCTGGGTGAAGTTCAATGATCTCCTCTACCTAACTGGGCAGAGAAGGGAAAAGAAGGAGGAAATGAGCATAATTTTGTCAAATTAATACAAAGTTTTAAAAAAGTAAACTAGATACAACAAAGTAATATGTAAAATGAAGAAAGAACAAAATCAAGAATATCAATACAGTGAATTCAAATAGATTATACCAATAAAATACAGAAATATCAAAGTTAAAATGTGAAATTTAGCAATATGCTATGTACAAAAGCACAGTTGATACATAATAGGAAAGAATGGCAATAAAGAGAAGAGAACATAGTGAGTGGATACAAATATTCCTCCTAATAGTACAGCTATTAATATTAATAAAGTGTGGTCATTTTGATATTAAACAATGCGAAATTTAAAATGTTAAAGCACTAAATAGAATAAGGAAGTTCATGATAAATGTCACAGTATACGAAGAAGATGTAACAGCTATGAATATGTAAGCACAAAACAGCATGGAAACCGGGGTGCCTGCAACTCTTGATCTTGGGGTTATGAGTTTGAGTCCCACATTGGGTGGAGAGATTACTTTCTCTTAAAAAAAGGAAACTAAATATAGAAAGCAAGAATTATTAGAAATGTGAGAATTCATTTTTTAAAATTGTCAGAGATTTAAATACAACTCCTTTTTATTTTGGTCTACCTAATACATGTAAAATAAAGGCAATAGAATAATTGTATAATCACTGACCTGTACCCCTGGGGCTAATAATACATTATATGTTAATAAAAAAATAAAAATTTTTTAAAAAGACTAATTGTATAATACAACCAACATATTTAAATTTTTTTCCATAGAGGAAGTATTTTTATGGATCTAGGACTCATTTGTAAAAAACTGATCAGGAGGGCACCTGGGGGGCTCAGTCTGTTAACCATCTGACTTTGTTTCGGCTCAGGTCATGATCTAGGGTTGTGGGATTTAACCCCATGTTGGGTTCTGCACTCAGTGCTGAATCTGCTGGAGATTATCTCCCTCTCCCTCCACTCCTCCCCCTGCTTGTGCTCTCTCTCCCTCTCTCTCTCTAAAATAAGTATTTTAGGGGTGCCTGGTTTAAGTGGGTTAAGGTCTCTGCCTTCAGCTTAGGTCATAATCTCATGTCCTGGGATCGAGCCCCACATCGGGCTCTCTGCTCAGCGGGGAGCCTGTTTCCCCCTCTCTCTGCCTGCCTCTCTGCCTACTTGTGATCTCTCTCTGTCAAATAAATAAATTAAATCTTAAAAAAAAATAAAATAAATATTTTAATTTTAAAAAACTGATAATGTAAATCGCTACCATTTCTAATCATAATTCAATACAATTAAAAATAATTAAGTTACCAAAAAACTTTGCTACTTGGAAATTAAGGAACCAATTTCTAGATATCCCAAGAAATCAAAGTAGCACTGAAAACTATCCAGAAAGCAATGGAGAGAAGAACAATTCACATCAAAACCTATTAGCAGCAAAAAGCCGTATTCAGAGGAAAATATAAAAGGTATAGCCTTAAAATTCATTATTAAATAAGAAAGGTAAAGGAGGGATGCCTGAGTGGCTCAGTGGGTTAAAGCCTCTGCCTTCGGCTTGGGTCATGATTTCAGGGTCCTGGGGTCGAGTCCTGCATGGGGCTCTCTGCTGGGCAGGGAGCCTGCTCTGCCCCCCTCCCGCCCACCTGCCTCTCTGCCTACTTGTGATCTCTCTCTCTCTGTCAAATAAATAAATAAAATATTTTTTAAAAATTCACTATTTTGGGCTTTAAAATACTTGTGATCTCTTTCTCTGTAAAAAATAAATAAATAAAATCTTTTTTTAAAAAAAGGTAAAAGAATAATGGGATCAGTTTTTAGAAATTAGAAAAAGAACAAAAAGTTAAAGCAAAAGAAAATAGGAAGAGGAAATTAAAAATTGATTAGTAAAGAAAGGAGATGCTGCAAGGTATTATGAAAATGATCAAGAATACTTACCCAACTCTATGTAAGTACATTTGAATTTCACAGAAAACAGTTGATTTTCTGGCAAAAAATTTCCAGAAGTGGAGATTTGAATATACTAATCATAATAAGAGAGAATTGTGGTCAAACATCAGCCACTAAAAAAGAACCAGATGGGTCACAGCCACATTCTATTTACCTCTAAAGAAGGAATGATTTTAATGCTATTTAAATTTTTTTAGGCAATGGATAAGTAACTTAAACCTTCATAATGTATTAAAATGAAGCCATGCTAACTTGAACGCTAAATTCTGATCTGGCACGACGAAAACAGAAAACTTATGGTCACTTGCCCTCATGGATACGGCTGTCCAATTTTTGACCAATTGTTAGTTAAATAGAACCCAGCCACGTACCGAGAGTGGGACACTGTGGCCGTGTGTGCTGTATTCCAGGAATGCAAATCTGGCTTATAATCAGGAGCTCTGGCAAGGTCATTCATTACAGTAAATTAAAAGACAAAACGGTCTAATAAAATAATTCAATGTTGAAAAGCCATCTGATAAAAATCAGCAGGCACTCTTATTTAAAATGCTAAATAAGGGACGCCTGGGAGGCTCAGTTGGTTAAGCAGCTGCCTTCCGCTCAGGTCATGATCCCAGCCTCCTGGGATGGAGTCCCACATGGGGCTCCTTGCTTCTCCCTCTGCCTCTGCCTGCCACTCTGTCTGCCTGTGCTCGCTCCCTCTCTCTCCCTCTCTCTCTCTCTGACAAGTAAATAAATAAAATCTTGAGAAAAAAAAAAAATTCATTTAAAAAAAATTTAAAAAAATAAAATGCTAAATAAAACTGAAAACGGGGATGCCTGGGTGGCTCAGTTGGTTAAGCAGCTGCCTTTGGCTCAGGTCATGATCCCAGCGTCCTGGGATCGAGTCCCATATTGGGCTCTTTGCTCGGCAGGGAGCCTGCTTCTCCCTCTGCCTCTGCCTGCCACCCTGTCTGCCTGTGCTCGTTTGCTCTCTCTCCCTCTCTCTCTGACAAATAAATAAATAAAATCTTTAAAAAAAAAAAAACACTGAAAACGGCTTAAATATATAATAAACTCTATTTACTAAGATCCAGTAGCAAATATTCTAAAGGGAAAAACACTCAGTTGTGCCCTCCCACGTGTTGTCCTTGTTGAAATGCACAGGACGCCTGACATCATCATTATTAGTCAATCTTGTCTTGGAGCTCTAGTAATTGCAATACGATCAGGGAAAAAAGGAAAAGAATCAGAACATTGGGCAAGAAAAGCTGACACGGTCTTATTTTTGCCAACAACACAACACTTTGAATTCAAAATTGGCCTAATAAAAGAAAACTTAAAGGATTAATAAAAGAAGTTAGGAAGCTGTTTGATACGAGATAAGTATATAAAAAGTAATATCTGGCTTGTATAATACATGTAGAGAAATAGATACTGGAAAAATATTCCAACACAAGAGCAATGAAATTGTTAACTTCTTTTTTTTTAATTTTATTTTTTAAATTTTATTATTTATTATTTATTATTATTTTATTTTTATTATTATTATTTATTTTATTATTTTAGACAGAGATCACAAGTAGACAGAGAAGCAGGCAGAGAGAGAGGAGGAAGCAGGGTCCCCGCCGAGCAGAGAGCCCGATGCGGGGCTCGATCCCAGGACCCTGAGATCATGACCTGAGCCGAAGGCAGAGGCTTAACCCACTGAGCCACCCAGGCGCCCCTGAAATTGTTAACTTCTTATGAATAAGTCTAATGAGAGCCGTAAGACATAACTGAAAACCTATAAAATCTTTTTGAAGGCCTTAAAAGCAAGATTCTAAACAAATGAAAGGATGTATCACGTACTTTATTGGGGATTAGTAAATAATGCAATTCTAGTTAGAATCTTAAGTCTTAGGGATTTGGGTGAGTTCAGCAAGACGGCGTCGATAAACAAGAAATGCCTGAGCCACTCCCCAAACACAGCCTCCGGTTCAACTTCAACAAGGCAAAAATCTTCAGCTCTATGGAGACTAACTGGAGTTCTGAGTCCCTGATTGCTGTGTTTCAGAAGTATGCTGGGAAGGACAACAGCAGACTCTCCAAGAGTGAGTTCTTAAGCCTCATGAATATGAAACTGGCTGCCTTCACAAAGAGCCAGAAGGACCCTGGTACAAAAACGGAACCTCAACTGTGAAGGGAAGCCAGATCTCCAAGAAGTTCTCAGTCTTCTTGGCCACGTAGCTGTGGCTACCTATTTCCATAAACTAATCTGAGAAGCCCTTCGGCCTGGCCTCCAAACCCATCCTCTTTCTTTCCAGCTTCCCAACCAAGAGGGCACGGTTCAGGCATATCCTGAGCCCAGGATATCCACTGCCCCATGCAGGCCACCCCTGATGGTAGTAATAAGCAATATATTTTAAAAAAATAAAATAAAAGCCTGAGAAAAAAAATAACAAATATAAGGAAAAGAACAGTAAGCCTGGATTTGCCTTCTTATTAGAACAGGGACAGATAGATAAGTAGAACAGCCAATCATAAAAATAACTTTCAGAAGCGTTAAAACATGTAAACATAAAGCATTAAAAATAAAAATTAAGAATGAAATCTTGGACTACACATGCAATCTAGGAGTGGGGAGATTGTCTTAAAGCAAGAGACACACTTGCTCTGCAGACATGGACATAGTTAACCATATAAATGTTAATAAAGTCTTTATGTATTATGGATATTTAATTCTACCTGTATTGTGAAATTTTTTCCCGAAATTTATTTTTCCATTAACATTGTTTCTGATACTTCTTGCCAGGAAATAATAGTAAAGCAAATACATTTGGGGGAAAAGTTTGCAACACAGACGAGGACTTAAATATCCATAACACAAAAAAAATTCTCACAAAATAAAAGATAAACCTAGGGGCGCTTGGGTGGCTCAGTGGGTTAAGCCTCTGCCTTCGGCTCAGGTCATGGTCTCAGGGTCCTGGGATCGAGTCCCGCATTGGGCTCTCTGCTCAGCAGAGAGCTGCCGTCTGCCACTCTATTTGTGATCTCTCTCTCTCTCTTTAAAAAAAAAAAAAAACTTAAAAAAAAAAAAGAAACCTAAAAGAGCAAATGAAAAATGAGCAAAGAATAGGAACAGACCATTCATAGAAGGGAAAATTGAAGGCACTGAGAAATTAAAAAAAAAAAAAAAAACTGCTCAAACACACTAGTGGTCAAGGAAAGGTAAGCTGAAGTCCAACGAGATACCATGTTATAGTCGTTAGACTGACATTAAGAGAAAGGTGGCATCGTTGCCGGCAGAGGTGCAGGAGTGAGGACAGAGATGAGGTATTGTCCCGCCTTGCTGATGGAAAGAGAATTATTTCTGTTTTAGAAAGCAATCTGGGAAGATCCCTTAACATTTAAAATACACATACTCTTTAGCCTACTCATCCCGGTTGTGGGAATGTATTTTAGCATTTGTTAAGATGTGTGTACAAAAATGTTTACTGTAGCTATGTAGGATGCCTAAAAATGGAGAACACCAATATCACCTCTGAATAAAGTACTGTGAGTCCTCAGCAAAGAATATTATGAAATATTTATTAAAAAATGAGTCCAGGTGCCCCTGGACGGCTCAGTGGCTTAAAGCCTCTGCCTTCGGCTCAGGTCATGATCCCGGGGTCCTGGGATGGAGCCCGGTGTCGTGTCGGGCTCTCTGCTCGGCAGGGAGCCTGCTTCCCTTCCTCTCTCTCTGCTTGCCTCTCTGCCTACTTGTGATCTCTCTCTGTCAAAAAAAAAAAAAAAAAAAGAGTCCAGATGATGGCTGCTGACTTGTAGAGATCTCCACAAATACTGTCGAGAGAACACTGTAAGGTACAGAACAGTGTGTTCTTTCTTTCTTTTTTTTTTTCTTTTGTAGAGCAAACCCCAACAAAAGATGAATGAATGAGGGGCACCTGGGTGGCTCAGTGGGTTAAGCCTCTGCCTTCAGCCCAGGTCATGATCTCAGGGTCCTGGGATCGAGCCCCACATCGGGCTCTCTGCTCCGCAATGAGCCTGCTTCCTTCTCTCTCTCTCTGCCTGCCTCTCTGCCTACTTGTGACCTCTGTCTGTCAAATAAATAAATAAAATCTTAAAAAAAAAAAAAAAAGATGAATGAATGAATATGTAGGTGTGGTGTCGATGCCCATGTGTGTGCACAGATAGTTGGGTAGTTTACGTGGTCACGTGAACATGGAGAAATGTAGGAATGCTTCAAAGCAGGTTGGCAACATGGGTTACTAGAGTGATGCAGAAGGATGGGCAGAGGGAGAGGGGGATAGAGGAAGAGAAGTGAGCAGACAGAAATGATGGAAAGAAAAAAAAGAAATCGTGGTGTGTAAGGTCATTTTTATGTTAAATTGTATCTCAGCGCAGAAGGTATCAGGAAAAAGATCCACGTCTTTCCAGTTGTAGGAACGTCCATGCTATACTGTGAAATGAAAAAAATCGGGTTTCAGAATGTAGTACGCCACCATTCTATTTTAGAAAAAAACCAAATCACAAGCACAATGTTGGTAGATGTTGATTTATGATCATATGCATTTGTCGAACAAAGAGAACGTTGTGAGAGGATACACCAGATGGGTAACGATGGTTATGCATGGTGGGGTGGGACTAGGCTAGAGCAGGGGAGGAGGAGTTTCGCTGTTCACATCTTTGTACTGACTGAACTGTCATGACAAGCACATATTACTTCGATAGTTTCAAAACATCCAGACAGGTTTCCTTCTCTTTCCATCTCCATTTGCCCCTGAACATCTGGCTCTGGATGGAGCCCAGCTTCCCAGCAACCATCTCACTCTACCTCGTGTGTGTGTAGACATTTGAGTCCCATTTGTAGAGGGACTTGATGTTACCTTCCACAAAAATCCCGGGTGGTGGTCAAATTCAGAGAATGTGTCTGGGTATCTAAGAGGCTTTTTGAAAATTCTGGGCCACTTAAGGACTTGGGTAGTCTAGAGAACACAGAGGAACAAGGGATGGGACCCACAACTGTACACATTGACATACCCAAGTCTCAGCGCTGGCCTGGGCAATTCTTCCAATAAAAACTCATATGCGAGGGCGCCTAGGTGGCTCAGCGGGTTAAGCTTCTGCCTTCGGCTCCGGTCCTGATCCCAGGGTCCTGCCCGGCATCGTGCTCCCTGCTCAGCAGGGAACCTGCTTCCCCTCTCTCTCTCTCTGCCTGCCTCTCTGCCAGCTTGTGATCTCTGTCAAATAAATAAATAAAATCTTAAAAAAAAAATTAAAAAAACAAACAAAAAACTCATATGCCACCTGGCGTTTCACAGACCTGTACCCCTGGGGCTAATAATACATTATATGTTAATAAAAAATAAAAAATTAAAAAAAATAAAAACAAAAAATAAAAAACAAAAAAACCCACACACATACGCCATGATTATGGCTCTATAAAAATATGTATGTGTGCCTGCAAGGGCCTGGAGAATTGAGGAGGAATGGAACCCAGCCTGCTGAGGCTTTATATCTAACCCCTATGATCCTAATACTCTGGATGAGTATTACTTCTGTTTGTTTGTTTTTTTAAGATTTTATTTATTTATTTGACAGACAGAGATCACAAGTAGGCAGAGAGGCAGGCAGAGAGAGAGAGAGAGAGAGAGGAGGAAGCAGGCTCCCTGCTAAGCAGAGAGCCCGATGCGGCACTCGATCCCAGGACCCTGAGATCATGACCTGAGCCGAAGGCAGCGGCTTAACCCACTGAGCCACCCAGGCACCCTTACTTCTGTTTTATACAGAAGTTAAATAGCATGCTCAAGGCTATATAAGCTGGTCACTTGTAGGTGGAAACATATGAATTGCTAATCCAATTTTATATTGGTTTTTAACCTCCAATAAGGCACAGTTTTGGAAGCTACAACAGATACACCAGTAATAATGGTTTGAACCAGTGTGTTTCTCTCTCAGATCAAAGTTTGGGCTGCTGTCATCAGGAGTTCAGGCTCCTTTTTCCATATCTTCGTGCCCTGACACGTGTTGTCCTTGTTGAAATGGACTACGTTGGCTGGCCACTACCTCTGCCTTCCAGCAGGAAGGACTGGGGGTTGTAAGAGAAGGCAAGGATGAGGGTAAACATCCATCCTTTAAGAACACAACCCGGAAAGTTATACCTTCAGCCTCATTTACCCCTCACTCACCTGGGCAGGGTCACATGGTCATAGGGAGCTACAAGCAAGGTTGGGAAGTGTAGTCTTGAACCCTTTTGAAATTGCATGACCATGGGAGAATGGGGAGTAGACCCGGGGGGACGCTTGGCAGTGTCTGCCACAGTGGAAAGAGGACTTCTGAAGTCTGAGCATGGATCCGTATAAAGCTCATTACCTATCACTGAACCATAATAAAAATGATTAGGCTGCTACTCCAGGTGAAATATTTTTATTTCAAAAAACTCTTCTGTTGTGCAAGAGGCTCATTCCTAGAAGATCCCTCTGAGGGTGATTCTTCCTGCTTCAAACTCATTCTCATAATTTTCCTGAGACCACAGTGGTCACTTGCTGTCACTCACAGTGAGATCACTCGCTGCCTAAGAGGTAAAAGAAAACAAATTGTACATATGCTCATATGTGTATGCACACACACATAAATACATAAAAGGCCCTCTGATGACTTTGAGTCTCCAAGGACAGTTGCTTCATAGTTGATATAAATTGGGAATTTGAGGCTCAGCATCTCAGTGGTGGCTGGAAGATTGGGGCTGCAATGGAAGTTTTCCAGAGATCACATCAGCCCAGTTCAGACTGGGGCTGCCTTGGTGTGTTGTGGCCACAGGGCATAGTGCAGGAGTGGCCGTTACAGACTTCTGGGCACAGCTCAGGGCAGATGCCAAAATTCCACCCTCTGAGGGTCATTCAGCTTGTGTTTTCCATCACTGTGTCCTCCCCAAGCGACCCCTCCTCCAGTCCCTAAGGATGGAATGTTCTGGAAGATTTTATCCACCAAGCCATGTCATTTATAAGGCAAAATCTTCCTATACAGGACAAATGGCAGCAAACACATTGAGTGGTAGCTTTAGCAGTTTCATATTTCGACTGAGTTGTATTTGGCTACAACTTCTTTTTTTTTTTTTTTAAAGATTTTATTTATTTATTGAACAGAGAGATCACAAGTAGGCAGAGAAGCAGGCAGAGAGAGGGCGGGGGAAGCAGGCTCCCCGCCAAGCAGTGAGCCTGATGCGGAGCTCGATCCCAGGACCCTGGGATCATGACCCGAGCTGAAGGCAGAGGCCTCAACCCACCGAGCCACCCAGGCGCCCCTGCTACAACTTATTTCAATGTCAAGTACAATTTGAGGAATGCGATGTTTTATATTTGTATTAGAAGAGTACAGGACTTATTTCTTAAACTATGATATTACTGAGTATTCATAATGCAATTTTTACCTTCTCTGAAAAAAGATTTATGAGTAATTTGTATTTAAAATAGTTTAAATGTACAAAAAAATTAAGACAGAACAAATGGAATAAATGTAACCTATAACCCCACTTCCCAGAGATAATAATCAAAGATCTTAAAGTACATTTTCATTACTTCCCTTTCAGCACATGTTCACATAAATATGAAGATATTTGTGATAAAATTGAAATGTCAGAAGAGCACCTATGAGTTATTGCTAAATAAACCAGAGTCTGGCAAATGGATGCCGATGGAACCAAACTGAAGAAAGTCCAAGGAGAGGCCCACTCAAAAAGATCTAAAGGATTTTAATTTCAACTCAGAAGCTTTTGGGGGAAAAGTAATCAACCAAATTCACCATAAATCCTACTGTTGAGCAAATACGGACCTCCTTTTTGAGCATAAGCAGTCAGAAAAAAAAAAAAAATCACCAGATAACATGAAAAGATTCCAGTTCCAAAGAAGGGTACATTCAGAGTAAGAAAGAAACACTTCCCAACGAGATGTAAGAAATGGGAGAAAACTTTTTTTTTTTTTAAAGATTTTATTTATTTATTTGACAGACGGAGATCACAAGTAGGCAGAGAAGCAGGCAGAGAGAGGAGGAAGCAGGCTCCCTGCTCGATCCCAGGACCCTGGGATCATGACCCGAGCCGAAGGCAGAGGCTCTAACTCACTGAGCCATCCAGCCGCCCCGGGAGAAAACTTTTAAGCAAAGTCCCAAGATATATTTTCAGTGGGACTTGGGAGGTTACAGCATCTATGAAAACATCTTATCCTGGAAGAGTGTTTAAAATCTGCAATGCAATTACAGAGCCAAATAAAAAAAGGCAATGTCCCCAGAAAAACTCTGGATGTGGGAACTGAGTATCGATGGCTGTAAACATCACAAGAGGAGAGACTATGGGCTGCCTCACAAAAGGACTCACAGCCACCTACAAAGTAGTGCTCCTCCGAGCCCCTGGGACCAACACCAGATTCAGGCCAAAGAACATGTTTAAGGGGCTGCACTCAGCACTTCTGTAGGAAACTGCAGGACCAAGAATTTGCTCAACAAATAAACTGCAATGAAGAAAGAGACTTACCAACCAATACTATTGACCATATTAAATACTATTAACTTTTTAAAGACTGAATAGCTTTTTAAAAAATACCTTTTAGTGGTAACTGATGAAATATTTATAGATGAAGTAAGATGTCTGGGATTTGATCAGAACGATGGGGGAGGGAAAGTTGAGGGGTGTAGATGAAACGAGGTTGGCCGGGAGTCAATACCTGTTAAGCTGGGCTGTGGGCACGTGGGAGTGGTTATGCTCTTCTACTTTTGTATATGTTTGGAAAATGACCAAAATAAATTGTTTAAAAGTTGCACTTGACAACATGAGCAAGAGGTTGAGTATTCTAGAAAAGCCAGCCAGTAACCTAGATCATTCCTTGGGAACTTCTCCCAGAACTTAGAGGAAATGGAAAAAAGAGCATGAGTGAAACTATACGAAACCCATAGAAGAGACCTGGGAGATGACAGGTGGACATAAAATCAGAGTTCTAGAGGGAGGCATGTGCAGAACCACCAGAGGACGCCCAACACACTTCATTAAAGAACATTTCCATTATCGGTTTCTCCTTTAGTCACGGGATTATTTAGCAATATTTTATACATCCAAATATGCAAACTTGTAAATTCAAGTTTTTATTATTAACTTCCAGCTTAATCGCACATAGTTGGGGAAAATGTTCTGCATAATACCTATTCTTGACATTTTTTCAGGGCTTGTTTTAATGACTAGGGCAAGTAGTTTTTAGAAACATGCCTGAGTGCTTGTGAAGAACATCTATTCTCTAGTTGTTGGGTGTAGAGTTCTAACCATGCCCTTTGGTCACTTCCATGCGTTGCTTAGTTTTTGCTTGTCTGACTTATCAAAAGGGAAGTGCTAGAATTTTCCACGGACAGGTGGATTTGCCACTTTCTTCCTATAGTTCTATCGATTTATGGATGAGTTTTGAGGCTGTGTTTAAAATTAATGACTCTTTATAAATTGAACCTATCACTACATCTTTACTTTCATATCCTTAACAAAGCTTTGTCTCAGATTTTGTCTGAGAATAAAATAGGCAGTTTGTATTTGTCCCATGGGATTTTTCCCCATCTTTTGTCGATTTTGCACTTCCTTACGGAAACCAGTTTCTTGTAAA